>JAAGEH010000307.1:1399958-1516959 GCA_011751065.1 Lasiurus cinereus
TATATATATATATATATATATATATATATATATATATATATATATAATTTATTTTAGAGAAGAAGGGAGGAGAGAAAGATAGAAATATCAGTGATGAGAGGGAATCATTGATTGTCTGCCTCCTGCTTGCCCCCTACTGGGGATCGAGCCCGAAATCCAGGCATGTGCCCTTGGCCAGAAAGGAACCTGGGACCCTTTAGTCTGCAGGCTGACGCTCTATCCATTGAGCTAAACCAACTAGGGCTGTAAATATTATCTTGGTGGGTCTAAATTAAGAGCTTATTTCTTTGACCTCCATTTGCTCCTATGGAGTAATTAACCCAATGAAAGAGAAATTTACTAAAACTCTTTCTTCCTCACTCCTCATTCTATTAGTGCTAACTCTTCCTGCAGTGATTTGCTACCATTGGGACCGTGACTTAATTATGCAAAGTGTGACAGATCACTTGAAAGTTGCTAGTTGCTGAGGAAGCACATTTGTGATAGGGGGGGAAATTCTTTGCATTTTGCTAAGTTTCATGTCTTCTGTGAACACTTCTTAGTGGGAAAGAACTTAAAGTCTAAATGATTACCCTGCAGATTTATGAAATGCCTCGACTAGATGTGACAATGAGAATGCGCTCACCTGTCGGCAGGGATGGAAAAGAAAAATGAGGTACTCCGAGACCTTGACTCCATCGCAGATGCAAAGAATGTAAACGCCTTCCCTTGCTTCAGCACCCAGTTTGCATCCACCATCTTGTCTCTTCTGTACCCCTCGGGGCACCTGTGCTGGGGGGCGTGCACACCGGGACTCAAACACCTCTGGGGTATAGGATCAGGGCTAAGTCTATCCACGGAAGGGAACAAGGTTCTGACTCAGTGTGTTAAGAGTCATCCTCCCCACTTTCCATGCCGCCATGTGATATGCCAGATGCTTTGCTCCTCAAAGGGCCACAGCCCAACAGCAGTGGCATCCGCTGGGAGTGTGTTAGGAATGCAGAATCTCAGGCCCTGCTCCTACTGACGGAAGCAGAATCTGCATTTTAACTGGACCCCAGGGATTCACTCGCACATAGAAGTCTGAGAAGCGTCGGCACAATATAGGATCAGCCAAGAGTTCTTTAAGGGCAGGTCTGCGCCATTTGCCCATGCTCAGTACAGTCAGCGGAAGCTCCATTAGTTTTGTATTGAATAGAGTGATTCATATGCAAAGGCAGACATTGATGGAAGTATGAGGGCCTCTGGAGAATGCAGAGTGGCTCTAGTATGAAAGAAAAGCAAGAACATCTCCTTAGTTCACTTCTTTAAGTTGTATTTTTTGAGTAGCTACCCCATGCCAAGTTTTATTCTAGGCAGTTGGGGTGCAAAGATGAGCAGGACACACCAATGCCTGCCCTCAAAGAGCTTCCCTTCCCAGGTACACAGTGAATGATTGGGGAGAATTTCTCTTCAAACCACAAGTGAATACCCTGTTTCCCCGAAAATAAGACAGTGTTTTATATTAATTTTTGCTCCCAAAGATGTGCTAGGTCTTATTTTCAGGAGATATCTTATTTTTCCAAGAAGAAGAATATGGTACACATTTATTGTTGAACAAAAGAAAAAGGAAATTTATTCCTGTCTACGGTACAGTAGTTGTCATCACAAACCAGCTCACTGATTGGCTGCAGCGCAACCGGAGCTGTTCAGACAGGGCGAGGTCTCTTTAAATCAGGAGTCAGAGGCCTTACGATAGCTTCAGGGGCCTTATATTCTGGGGAGGCCTGATGTTCGGGGGAGGCCTTATTATTGGGGAGGTCTTATTTTCGGGGGGATGCCTTATATTACAGCGCGAGGCAAAACTGGAAGTAAGTCTTATTTTCGGGGGATGTCTTACTTTCGGGGAAATGGGGAAGAACCTTTTGGTTATTGGGTACTAGAACCTCGACCATTCTGCTAAAATTTAAGACAGCTACATTATTTTTTATCTTTCCTTCCTCATTTTTCTTCTCTCTCTCCACCTAGGAGAATTGGAAAAGGCATAGTTTTCATTCATTATCCTTATTGGCAGCAATTCCACCTCTTAGTTGTATTAAAAGTCTACATAGGGGTTTATGATGGCTCCTTTAGACCATTAACACTTCTCAGCTTCATGGGTCCGTTTCCGATTTGCCACAGGCCCAGTTTTATGTCTTGCAGACTGGAAGTATGTGATCACTATCCATAGTACCATCTCAGGGTATTCCTTCTGGAACAGTTGTATGTCTGACAATCACAAGAAAGTGAAATTGACTTTAAAATGTCCTCTCCTTTTTTCACATTATCTTCCAAATCTTGGGACCCTAGAGCAGGATACATACCTGCATTGCACGC
This sequence comes from Lasiurus cinereus, assembly GCA_011751065.1. NCBI lineage: Eukaryota > Metazoa > Chordata > Mammalia > Chiroptera > Vespertilionidae > Lasiurus > Lasiurus cinereus. The sequence continues at coordinate 1,402,293 of JAAGEH010000307.1, forward strand.
ACTTTTAGCATTGAAAGTGTGTCACTTTTTCTTGGCAAGAAGACATGGAATCCATCTTTTCACAAACATGGTAGAGGAAACATCTAGGTTTGGGGGGAAACCCAAAACTATAACATTATTAAATAAATTCTTTTTTTTTCTCTTAAATTGGCTAGAGAGGTTTCTGTTGTCTGAAACTGAGCACACTGGCACAGCTGTCTATTCAGATGGTTTTCATTATTTTATGTAATTCTCAAACCTTTTGGTTTTAAGACCTCTTTACTTGCTTAAATATTGAAGATGCCAAAGAATCTATTTTTATATAGGCTATATTTATAAATTTTATTGTATTATATCTTAAAATGTTAATGTCAATGAATTAATTTAAAATAAAAATAATAAGCCCACTTCATGTCAACATAAATGACACATTTTTATGAAAAATTACCAGTTTCTGGAACAAAATCTCAGTGAGAAGAATAACGTTATTCTTTTTACGTAAGCAAGTCTCTCTGACATTTGAACAAATAGAAGTCAGCTTAATTGTTATATTCCACATTTAGTCTGCTGTGACCCATGGTTTGATTGAGGTATATTAAAAAATTGGTTTTATGCAGACATTAGTTGCCTTTGCTGTAACTGTGGATATTCTTCTCTACTACACCAAAACTTGGCAAGTAGCACTTTCTTAAATGTTATTTGCAGCATGGAATCTAAACCCATTATCACTGAACTATTACATTATTACACTATCATATTAACATTCACTGATACCTCTCTGTTTGATTGGATCTTTTACTCATGCATGATTTTGAAACCTCACAGGTTGGTCATTTGGAAAATGGACCTTCAATATTTTATTGCATGATATTTCATCAGAAAACGCTTCAAGTATATGGAAGCTGTCAAACTCCCAGAAACCAATACAACTTTTCTAAAATTCTAATTTTCGCTTGAAAGACCAAATTTTATCATTGGCAACAAATGCTGTCACTTGTTTTCCTTGAAGTGACAGTCCCACTTTGTTCACTTTCAGGAAGAAATCTACAAAACTCCCGAGTCTGACTTGTTTTTGGTTGTCCTTTCAAGTCCAAGGTGGCATTCCACGGAAAAAGCAGCCGGTTCAGCTTACAAGTCAATTGCTGAAGTGCCTTTCCTCACAACTGTCATACTTGGTTATGCAAAAGGGCTTTCTGAGAACTCTCCGTTTCACCGCACAGAATGTTAAAAGGATGTGTACTCAAGAGTTGGATTTAATAAAACAACTTTTACAGCAAAAAATACAAAATGTGTGATTCAGCTGCTCGTCCCGTGTCATCCTTTTCCCTCCACCCCAGTTTCACTGTGCGCCCGAGGACAAGGATGACTTCCTACTGCCAGCACCTGCATCTCCACGCCCAAGAGCTCTTTCTGGAACAAAGCAAAGCTCTCTGCCAGGAATGAACAACCCCCAGCAACCTTCAGCCAATGACAGACTGGATGGAGTTGGTGTCTAACTGCCCCAGTCCACCCGCCATCTGGTGGGCTAGCTCTGAGGCCCATGTGACCTACACCATTTCCCAGACTCAGCTCCAGTGGCTCACTGCGACACGTGGCTAAATTACTCACCCATGATTGGCCACCTTCCCTGTCTTACTTCTCCTTTCCCTTCTATGTTCCCTCCCCCTCCCCGATAAATGACTTGCATTTGAATCCTTGGATGTGGGTCTACCTCTGAGGAAGCTCAAACTAAGGCTCTCCTGTATTATGTAAATCAAGCCACACTTGGAGTGCTAGGGTCAGTTTCAACTGTGTCCTGAACCAAAAAAATCAGAGGAATCTGAACCAAACAGGGCATATGTCCCAACCATATGCCCTCATGGGTGCTGGAGTCAGGATCAGTTTTGAACCTGCGGTTCATATTTTATAGGATCTTTTAAGAGAGTTGTCATCCTCATTAAGCAAGCTCACCCCCCAGGAAGTGAGGAACCCATGAGGGAGGAAGGTGGGGGGCATCTCTAGAAACATATTTGCAAGAGCAAATTAATAGAGTGCAGGCTGAGTCTGCATGAAACCTGGAAAAGAAAAGGCATTAAAGTTGGGAATGATCCAATGGCTCTGTCCTTAAGGAATGTGGACTCCAGCTAGTGTCTGACCCGGAAAAGGATTTTTAGAGAGTGTTCGCCTGGCTTTTGACTAATTAAGTGCAAGAAAAAAATCTGAAGTCAATAATAAAGTGTTGTAAATGCAGAAGGAAGAAAATCTTTAAAACCTTTTTCTATGACGTTTGTCCAATTTTCCATTTCTCCTCATTGTTTTCTGTGTCTCACTGAGGGAAGCATACGCCTGGTTAGGCATTTTACAGCAGTTCCTCACTCTCTGAAGAGTGTTGCCCTCTTTTACTTTTAATCAGTTTTCCCCACAGCAGTGGTAGGCTAGGTCAATACCATCTTCCCTGTTGGAGGAAGAGAAAAATCAGGTGAGAAGAAGGCGAGAAGCCATGGGCTCAGGGCACACAGGAAGCTTTGAGAAACGTTGACTGACCCACCGGCCTATGGGGGAGGCGACTCTGGCCCTCTGCAAACAAGTTCAAACAAATCCAGTGACTTCTTTCAGACTGAAAACTGCTAAATTGGAAAATTAAAAAAAAATAACACAAAACATCTACCACTACAATACTGATGTGGATATTATTCAGGCATTTGTATATTATATATATATATTTTTTAAATATATATTTTATTGATTTTTCAGAGAGAGGAAGGGAGAGTCAGAAACATCGATGAGAGAGACATCGATCAGCTGCCTCCTGCGCACCCCCCATTGGGGATGTGCCCGCAACCAAGGCACATGCCCTTGACCGGAATCAAACCTGAGACCCTTGAGTCCACAGGCTGATGCTCTATCCACTGAGCCAAACCAGTTTCGGCTGTATATTATAAATTGTGAAACCAATTAATTTTCTCCTTGAAGTTCCCTTCATCTCTTCATCTCCCCATTTTCTCCTTAAGTCAAATCTCGCCTTGTGCAGGAAGCTCTCTAAGACTATGCCAGCCTTTAAGAATTGACCTTCCCACGCTGCCTCCAAAACCACTTCGTCATCATGTCACAAGTGTGTTGCTGTTCAGTGCTGCTTGCCTAGTCCCTTTTGTGATCTCTGGCACATAAGAAGCTCAATAGGCATTACTAAGTGAATGAATACAATTTTGGAACCAACATGGTGTGTATGCGTGTGTGGAAGGAGGAAGGTCCAACCCCAGCCTTCTGCTTAACTAACCAGCAAAGGCAGGCGGTCTCAGGGCTAGTTAAGGGATTCCTTGAAGAAAGACTAGACTCCCATAGTCACAAAGTGCCTTTCAGGGACAACAAGACGATGTCACTTCCTGCACATTCCTGACAAAATTAGAATTTTGAAATGCTGACTGTTCCTCACTGTCAGGGCACTTGGAAATATTACAGTTGAAGGCTCTCAAATGAGCCAGTCCACTCGGTTGTCCACCCACCAGAAAGCTCTCTTTCATTAGGTCCCATGGGAGATGAAAGAAAGCATTGGGCTGCACAATGGAGGCCAGCCGTCTTATGCACATGAGCACCTACATGTGCGCAGAGCTCAGCCACATTAAACAGATCAAAACTCTTTTCTTTCTCTGGTTCTTAGGTTCACATTTGGCCACGAATAATTCATTCATTCGCACGTATTTACTGAGCAGTTATCATGTACCAGGCATTCAACGAGGAAATGGATATACACAACACCTCTCCTCCACATCACTAACGTTTCAGGTGTTCTTCAAAATTTCTGGTCAACTGATGATGACTTATTTTCCCAAAGCTGCTATATGTCTTCATTGTTATTGTGCAGTGATTATTATTATAGATTATAATGAACAAGTACAGGTGAACACTCCTTTTGAATTTGATCTGCATCATCAGTGGACACTCCCTATTGTCCAGGGGAGGAAAGGCAGCAGCTAAAGTCATGAACCATTTGGTCCTCAGTTTCCTGGGCAATCAGCTGAGGCACAACCCCCACCCTCTGCCTCCCCCCTCCTTCCTCCCCACTTCCCCATCCCCCTAGCAGCAGAATGCTCAATTTAGTCTTGACTCACAGTTTTGTTTTCTTAATCCTCACCTGAGGATATGTATATATTTTATGTTATGAGTTTCTTTCTTTGTTTGTTTAAAGTTTTACATGTCACCAAAACCGGTTTGGTTTAGTGGATAGAGCGTTGGCCTGCAGACTGAAAGATCCCAGGTTCAATTCCAGTCAAGGGCATGTATCTTGGTTGCGGGCACATCCCCAGTAGGGGGTGCAGGAGGCAGCTGATCGATGTCTCTCTCTCTCATTGATGTTTCTAACTCTCTATCTCTCTCCCTTCCTTTCTGTAAAAAATCAATAAAATATATTTTAAAGTTGTACATGTCTTCTTTTTTCCTCAATTAACACTGCCACCCCCCTCCACACACACACACACACACACACACACACACACACACACACACACTGAGGATATTTTTCCATTGATTTTTAGAGAGCGTGGAAGAGAGAGGAAAAGCCAGAGAGATATATGTCAATGTGAGAGAGACACATCACTTGGTTGCCTCCTGCATGTGTCCTGACCACGGCCCGGGGCCAGGATGGAGCCTGCAACCCAAGTACTTACCCTAGACCGGAATCGAACCCCAGAACCCTTCCGTGTGCAGGTCGACACTCTGTCCACTGAGACAAACTGGCGAGGGCTTGACTCACAGTTTCTTAGCCGACCTGCACTTTCCTCGGGGGATCTCCCTCTAACCCACTCAGGAGACACTTACACTGAAGAAGATAAAGAATCACTGTGCTGGGTGCCTCTGCCCACTGAGCGCTTCATTATAACCCAACAGGAGAGAAGTCTCCACAAATGCTCACTTTCCTCTTCTTCCTCCCATCCCTCTCTGCCAGCGTGATGGAGAAAATATGGCTGTTAATAGGCTACAGTGGAATAAACATTTGCATAACTGTTAGCTCGGAGCTCATAACTCTAAGTTAATTGGCTGATGGTGATTAAAATGATTAAGTGATTGTAATTTATATGATTAACCAATTAACCCATTCTCCAGTGATTGGCTCGGGGTAGGCCTCGAGATGTGCGCTTGTCTCCCAGCGTGAAGGCCACGCTGAACGGTGTTAAATGCTCGTTCAAATGCTGAGTTGTTCCTCCGACCAGCAGGGAACATGCTTTGCAGGAGGTAGTTGATTTTATCATGTTAAGTGAGTGGCTACCAGAAAGCCCTGTGCCTGGCAGAAAAGAAATGGGAGGCGGGGCGGTGATTCCCTAATGTGGAGGGGCAGGGTGAGTGTGCCGTTGCCCGAACCACGATTGTTATTTGAAAGTAACCCACATTCCGCCAAAATTGGTTTTGGTTCAGTGGATAGAGTGTCGGCCTGTGGACTGAAAGGTCCCAGGTTCGATTCCAGTCAAGGACATGTACCTTGGTTTCAGGCACATCTCCAGTGGGAGGCATGTAGGAGGCAGCTGATCAATGTCTCTTTCTCATCAATGTTTCTAACTCTCTATCCTTCTCTCTTTCTCTCTGTAAAAAAATAAATGAAATATATATATTAAAGAAAGTAACCCACCTTCCACTAAAATGAAAGAAAGGCATGGTGAAGACTTGGACTCCGGAGCCGTGTGGCTGGCTCCAGCCCCTCTCTGACACTCACCAACTGTGGGGTGTGATCAGGGGACTTAACCTTTTTAAGCCTGTGGATTCCTCTCCTCTAGATATTATCTACCTCTAAAGGTTATTATGAACCTTTAGACTATGGATAGTATGCTCTCCATTAGTATTAGCTGCCATTGTTATTGTTATTTCTATTGTAGTTTTATCACTACTCCACTGGAATATGAACTACTCCTGGTGTTCAGCATGGTGCCTGGCACACCACAGGTACTTAAAATACAGTAGTCCCCCCTTTTCCTAGGTTTCACTCTAAACCCGTGGTTTCAGTTCAAAATATTAAATGGGAAATTCCAGAAATAAACAATTTGTAAGTTTTAAATTTCATGCCACTTTGAGTAGTGTGATGAAATCTCATGTTATCTCACTCTGTCCCACCCGGAGTATGAATCATCCCTTTGTCAAGTGTTTTCATGCTGTATGTACAGTAAAATATGTTGCATGAAAGACCACATCCACATAACTTTTATTACAGTATATTGTTTTAAATGTTCTATTTTATTAGTTATTAGAGGCCCAGTGCATGAAATTCATACACAGAGGTGGGGGCAGGGGGAGGGTGTCCTTCATTCAGCCCAGCCTGCACCCTCTCCAATCTGGGACCCTTTGGGTGATGTCCGACTGTCAGTTTAGGGTTTGAGCCTAAACCGGCAGTCGGACATCCCTCTCACAATCTGGGATTGCTGGCTCCTAGCCACTCGCCTGCCTGCCAGCCTGATCACCCACTAACCACTCCTCTGCCAGCCCGATTGCCCCCAACTGCCCTCCCCTGCAGGCCTTGTTGTTCCCAACTGCCCTACCCTGCTGGCCATCTTGTGACAATGTGGGGGAAGCCATCCTGTGATGATGTGAGAGTGGCCATCTTTGTGGCAGCCATCTTGTGATGATGTGGGGGCAGCCATCTTGTGACGACATGGGGGTGGTTGTCTTGTTATGTGAGGGTGTGAGGGTCAATTTGTATATTACCTTTTAATTATAGAGTATTGTTATTAATTTCTTACTATGCCTAATTTATAAGTTAAACTTTACTATAGGTACAGTGGTACCTCGAGATACGAGTGCCCTAACATACGAGATTTTTGAGATACGAGCCGTCGAGGGAGCGATTTTTGCTTTGAAATATGAGCAACATTTGAGATAGGAGTAATCGTGCAGATCGGCTGGCTGCACACGACCTACCAGTTTACCTTGACTCGAGCGTCTCATAGTTTCCCATGCCTCAAGGTTACGGAACGAATTAAACTCGTATCTCGAGGTACCACTGTATGTATATGTAGGAAGAAACATAGTATATATACTATCTGAGGTTTCAGACATCCACTGGGGTCTGGAACCATATCCCTCTCAGATAAGGGGACTGTCATATGTGCTGATGATTGACATATAATAGTGGACACAGAGCACTAAAGTAATGTGGAGCACTTTTCTAAGTGCTTTATATTCATTAATATGGGTAATCCTTGCAACCCTCCATGAGGTATGCAGTATTACCTTCTGCATTTTAGAGGTGAGAGAGAGAGAGATAAATTAACTTGCTCAAGGTCCCACTACTACTGAGAGGTGGGATTTGAGAGTGAAGACTGCTTAGATATTTTCCCCATCCAAAGTAAACCATCCTTGCCAAATGGAGATAAGAAAATAATAAGGTTCCTCCCACTGAGAGAAAAAACCAAACTGAGTTAATTTGCTTGGGACTTAACAGATTTCAGGGACTTAGAAAATTTGGCAAATTCAATAAGCAAGAAACAACCTGAGTTGTTAGAACCAACTAGACAGGCAGAAAGCAGAAATCGAAAATATTCTTAATTGGATAAATTCAAGTTCACTGTGATTCAGCATGTCCCTTTTACCACTCCCATCCTTTTGCTTCTACCAGCAAACACTTCACTCGCCCTGCACCCTAGGCTACACACATTACCTTCTTTCCAAGACTTCCCAGGCTGTTAGCTGCTGGGAGCTCTGAGAGGCTCAGCTGGTGATAGATATATGGCTGTTGGTTTTCAGTCTATAGTGTGTTAGAAATTGGAAGGAGAGGCAAGTAATTGACAACTCTATTCTGGAAGCTTCAGCCAACATTCCAAAGGCACTATTTGTGGATGTCTTTCTCCCAGGCCTATTCCAGTGATAAAATGGCAGCACAGATAGCTAGCAAGCATTTTACTTCCATTTAGAGAATAACATTTAGTTGAGCCATAGATACCACAAGGTAAGAGGGGTTTGTACTGCTGCTCTATTCAAGCAATAAACATGGGAGTTGAGGGGGCCAGGATTTCCCTACGCTGACCCCAACACTTCCTCAGTTCCATAGCCATCTGACTCCATTTGCTCTCTTTTTCTGACTCTTCAGCCCTCTTCCTTTTATTCCCTTTCTTCCTAGCCCAGGATTTTATCCTTTTCTTCTTCCTCTTTTCTTCCCTCCTTTCTCTCCTGCTTCACCCCAATTCCTGAACATGAATGCTTAAGACACCTATTTCCATGGGACAAACTGAAGTTCACTGTGATGACTATGGCCATTCAGTAGTGATTGGTACATGCATGTTTCCTTTAATAACTCCCATGCAATGAAAGTGGAATTTTTATTGTTAATTTTTAGTGATGCCAAAATGAATTCCACTCTTTCACCACAGGTTCTTGGTGTCTCTTGGTGTGACTTTACCTAAGTTCTTTTCTTTTCTTTTTTTAACTTTACATTTTTCTTGTAAAATGAATACATTTTAATATTATAAATTTGGGGGAGAAACCAAAATGGCGGCATAGGTAAACACCTGAAATTGCTGCCTCACACAACCACTTCAAAACTACAACTAAAAGACAAGACAAACATCATCCAGAACTATAGAAAGGCTGACTGAGTGGAAATTCTACAACTAGGAGGAAAGAGAAAAGCACAACCGAGACCCAGAGGAGCTAAAATGCAGAGGTACAGAGGCACATGTGCTTGAGGAAAGGGCTGGCAACGGAAAACGTGGTTCTTTTTCAATCAAGAGGGAGACACAAGCTCCTGACTGCTCTGAACTTCAGTTCTGGGCAAGACTCTGGGGACCCAGATTCATATGGGGAGAAACTGGACTGTCTGGCAGCAGGTGGAACTTGAGGGCAGTTTTCTCTCAGAGGTGCTTGCAGCAATTACTGAGGGACACTGAGACCCAGTGGCCTCTTAAGGCAGTGCTGAGGATCAGCCATAGCTGTTTGCTCCGCCCTGTTAATTCCCTGAGACCCCGTCCCACCCAGGCTGTGCACAGAAGCTTTTGCATATGAGTGGCCTGGCCCTTTGCAATCTGAAATTACCTAACAACTGCAGCTGGGTCAGAGAGACACATAACATCCAAAAGAAGGGCCAAGGCCCCACAGCAGCTTGCATTGCTTCACAGCTGGGCTTCATCTGGGCACCTCCAAACCCCAAACAAAGAAGAGGAATCTGCAGATCTCCCCATAGCTCCTGCTGGGTGGTCTTGGAGATCCAAGAGCCAGTGTACCCAGGGGTCAGAGTGGGACCATCCAGATTACAACTCCTCAGATCCATAAGGGATACACTCAGGGGACAGACTCAGTGAGCACCATGCCCCACTGAAGCAAGTCTTGCCTCATATGGGTATCTCCAGCACAGAAGTTCTCCCATTGTAGACACAGCTGATTCTCACAGTCAATTGGCCTGGAGGCCAACTCCTCCCAGTGATACCAACAACAATCAAGGCTTAACTACTACAGACTGTGCACACAGCTCACAAAGAGGTGCAACAAGAGTGTCCACCTCGGGTAACTGGGGAGGCTGAGCCACTGGGCCATATAGGATACTTAGCACACTCTATCAACACAGGAAAGCAGCCAAAATGCAAAGACAAAGAAACAGGTCACAAATGAAAGAAATGGAGGAAAGCAAAAGCCTGATATAGAGTTCAAAAACATAGTTAGAAGGTTTTTCAAGAATTTTCTAGAAACCACCGATAAATTTGGAGACACTCTTGAGGATATGAAAAAGGATCAACTAGAAATTAAGCATACACTGACTGAAATAAAGAATAATATACAGAGATCCAACAGCAGACTAGAGGATTGCAAGAATCAAGTCAAAGATTTGAAATACGAAGAAGCAAAAAACACTCAACTGGAAAAGCACAAAGAAAAAAGAATCCAAAAATATGAAGTGTAAGGAGCCTCTGGCACAACCTCAAGCGTACCAATATCTGAATTATGGGATTGCCAGAAGACAAGAGAGAGCAAGATATTGAAAACTTATTTGAAGAAATAATAACAGAAACTTCCCCTACCTGGTGAAAGAAATAGACTTACAAATCCAGGAAGCGCAGAGAACCCCAAACAAGAGTAATCCAAAGAGGACCATACCAAGATACATCATAATTAAAATATCAAGAGCAAAAGACAAAGAGAGAATATTAAAAGCAGCAAGAGAAAAACAGTTAGTTACCTACAAGGGAGCACCCATACGATTGTCAGCTGATTTCTCAACAGAAACTATGCAGGCCAGAAGGGAGTGGCAAGAAATATTCAACGTGATGAATAGCAGAACCTACAATCAAGATTACCCAGCAAAGCTATCATTCAGAATTGAAGGTCAGATATAGAGCTTCACAGATAAGAAAAAGCTAAAGGAGTTCACCACCGCCAAACCAGTATTATATGAAATGCTGAAAGGTATTCTTGAAGAAGAGGAAGAAGAAAAAGGTAAAGATAAAAATTATGAACAACAAATACATATCTATCAACAAGTGAATCTAAAAATCAAGTGAATTAAAAATCTGATGAACAGAATAAACTGGTGAATATAATAGAATTAGAAAGGGCATAGAAAGGGAGTGGACTGACAATTCTTGAGGGGAAAGGGGGGTGGGAGATGTGGAAAGAGACTGGTCAGAAATTGTACACCTATGGATGAGGACAGTAGAGGGGAAGGGTAAAGGCAAAGGGTAGGGTGGGAACCAGGTGCAGGGGAAAACAGAGGAACAATAAAGATTTATTTTATAATCGGAACAATAAAGATTTATTTTAAAATATTATAAATTTTATATAATACAGAAAAGACAAAGAAGAAAATTAAAATCACTTCAGTATATCTCTCCCAATGTTTTTCTTTCCTTTAAATCCTCCTCTACCACAAAACAATGAGAAATTATGTTTAAACCCAAAAGGCTGTGCTCCCAAAGGTATATGCATGTACGGAAGAGGGATGGGTTTTAGAGAAAGCCCTTTGTGATTCACTGTGCCTGAAGAAATAGATCACCATATTTGACAAGTTCAAATTATGGCTAGGTCCCCACGGCACTAACCTCTGGCTCCCTGATCTGTTCCAGGGTTTAGGGGAGTCTGTCTCTGGCTATTGCACAGGAGAGAAAGAAGCCTATGCTCCGGACTTGGCAGGTCAGAGCTACTCGATTCATCTCTAAATCTTTACAAATCCAAGAATTCCCCTGAAGTTATCATTCACTCTGAACTTACCGTTGCTTTTTGTGAAGGAGAGGAAAGAACCTCGTTTTGGTTAAACATCGGCTCCTGTGAAACCAAGCGTTGAGAGGGGGCAGAGTCCATCATTGATTTTCTGACAGGTTATAAAATATTAAAAGATGGGAAAGTTTTCAACCTAATTTTTAGGTATCCGTCTGAAGCCACGTCCAGTAGCCCTGCAGGATCAATGAAACAACATTACACAGAAATGCTGAACTCATCCTCTCCCGGCTAATCTATATTTCAGAGATGAGATTGAGCTCTTAAATGACCTGCACGCAGAGCGGGCTGATCCCCAGTTTAAACCTCCCACGTGGAACCTCGGTGGCAAAGATTAACCATTTCATGGAAATGAAAGGCAGTCCCTCTCCAAATCCTTGGCAGGATGGGGGAGAAAATTCAGACCCTCAGGGCCATTAAAACCCACAGGGTCCTTTTCCCAATTTAATGTCCACTTCTCAGAATGATGTTTGCCTTTTTATCTTACATATTCTGGTTTCCCTCTCACTTCTGGGCAGGGAGGCATGGGAGACAGCCTTTATTATCCCTGAACGTTCCCTCCACAGTGGCATTATGGAAACTTGACCATGTGCAGGTGAGGTCTGCCCTGGGCAGGATGAAGGTGTGCTGTTGCTAGCTCCGCCTCCCACAGGAAGTCCCGCCCCATGGGAGGGGCAGAGGAATTCCGGAAGTGGCGGGTTTTGAGAGCTGGACGTGAGTCTGGAGCAGGGGTTCTCAACCTTCCTAAGGCCGCAACCCTTGCATACAGCTCCTCATGGGGTGGTGACCACCAACCATGAAATTTTGCTACTGTGATGCATCGTGATGTAAATATCTGCATTTTCCGATGGCCTTAGGCGACCCCTGTGAAAGGAGTCGTTCGACCCCCAAAGGGTCCCGTGCGACCCACAGATTGAGAACCGCTGGTCTGGAGGGTGGCCTTCGGCTTTCAGTCCTGTCTTCACCCCTTGTCACCTGGGCTTGGAGCAAACGGAACACCTGTGGCCTGAGGTAAATGGGAATGGAGATTCCATTTCTAGAACCTGTTTGGTTTTTGTTTTGTTTTGTTTACCTGTGAGGCTGGGCCTCCCTAGCTGCATTCTGCCCTGCAGATGCCCACCCTCACCTCTCAGCGGGCTCCCCGGAAGCTTCCCCACGCCTTCTGGCGCGTCCCACCGACCTCTCTGTGATCGTGGGGACACCTCACATAGTATTTAAGTGCTTTTCCCTCTTTTTCCCTCCAGCCCCCCACTGCTGCTCTCCCAGCTCTTACTCCCTCCAGCCCCCGGACCTCCCCGCTCCCATCACCATTGGCTCCTTGAAAGCAGGGACTGGGCCCAGCTCATTTCTATCCCCAGAACCTTGTGTATGTAGCACCTGGCACCATGACCCGCTGGCATCTATGTGGTTACTTACTTTATTTTCCAGCTCCCAGTGTAGAATGTAAGCTCAGGGAAGACATAGCTTTTTGCCAGATTTGTTTACATCTTGATCCCCAGAGTCTAGAAGAGTGGCTGGCACATAGTAGGTGCTAAACAAACATTTGTTGGATGGATGGATGGACGAATGAACGGGCTGAGATACAATCCAATAGTAGAAGCATGTGATCAAGGTACTATGGAGAATTTTGGGAAAGATTTAACTGAAGAGATGAGATTGAAGGCTGAGCCTTAAAGGATAAGTAAGTCTACTATTTAAAAGTGACAAACCAGAGCTGAGGTAGAGAGTGTGGTTAGGGCAAGAGGACATGACCTCATTTGAGACGCACAAAAGGGAAGGTTGGAGCATTAGGTAGAGGCAGCGCAGTGTGCTGATTAGGCAAGGCAGGTACATTGAGGCCAACTGTGAAGGGTCTGGGACATTGGGATGGGCGTTAGGATTTTATTCCGTAAGAGTGTTGAAGGCTTTTAAAGAGAGGAGTGATAGCATAGGATCTCTTTATAGGAACTGTGTGGAGGATGGATAGTATGGCAGGGAGGCAAATTAGTGGCAGGGAAGCCAGAGAGGAGGGACCTGCCGTGTATGGATAGGCGGCAGAAAAGGGGTGTGAGCCCACCTGGAGTTTCATCGCACGGCACCTGGACCATAAGAGAGGTTCACCAAAGAGTGGCGGAATGGATGCTGCGAAATCAGTGCCGAGGGATCTTGAGTTTCTCTTAAATACATGTATTTTCAAGGTTAATTCAGTTCACATTAGATTACTGGTTCTCAACTGGGTGATTTTGCCCCTTGGGGCAAAGTCTAAGTCTGGAGACATCTATGATGTAGAGGCCAGGGCTGCTGCTAAACATCTTAAAATGCACAGGACAGCCCCACAACAAAGATGTAACCAGTCCAAATGTCAGTAGTGCCCAGGGTAATATAGTCAATATTTTTTAAAAAAAAGAAGAAGAAAAAGAATAGAATAGAGGTAGTGGGTCCAGGGAATGTGTGTTTTTGCTCTGCTGAAAGCAAGATCTTAATCCAAGAGTGACTCCTCGGAGTCATTTAGATGAGGGCTTCAGAACTGGGGTGACAAACACCTTGAGGCACTGGCCCAAGCATATTTGACCTTGAGCCCTAACTTGTTGTAATTAGATGAGTGCCAACAAAAGACCCTGTGAAAGAGATAACACCGGTAACATGGCTAACATTGTGCCTGTCATAGGGTGGCATTTTATAAATGCTACTCCTGTTCCTTCTTTTAAATAACTTGTCCTGATATTTCCTCCTGCTTCCAATTCTAGTTCTTCTAGTCCACTCAAGTGCCCCCTTCTCAGGGTGACCTTTTCTGGCCATCCTAGCAAAACCGAAGCCACCCCCACACATACAGTACTTCCTATCCTCCCTCCCTACATTATGATTTCCCCTCTGACAGAATCATGTTTTGCTTCTATGTTTATTATGTGTCTCTCTATTGGAATGTAAACTCTATCAGCTTACATGTCTCTTGTTAGTTCAGTGCCATGCCCAGGACAGAGTCTGGCAGGTAGCAGATGCTCAATATATACTAGGTGTACCAATTAATAATGCAGATTTTTTTCAATAGATGGAGTTACACATATGTTGATATATATGCGATTTGATATGTATGTTATTTTGTTGTATTGACAACAAGCTTCAAAACTTCATATGTCAAATTTGCTGAAGATGTTAACATCATAGATATTTTTACACTTAAAAATGTTGAATTTCATGCCAAAAAAAAAAGAGCATTTGTGGGAAGTTTTAACTCATTATTTTGAAGAAAAGTGCTGCTGAATACTTCGGGAAGCTTATGGTGAACATGAAGATACTTGTGAACGCTGGTTTAAATGGTTTAAAAGTGATGATTTCTATGTGAAAGACAAAAAAGCATCCTGGTCAACTGAAAAAGTTTGAAGACCAACAATTATAAGCATTATTGGATGAAGATGCATGTTAAACTCAAAAGCAACTTGCAGAAAGATTAAACATTGCTCAGCAAACAATTTCTGATGGATTATAAGGAATGGGAAAGATTTTAAAGGAAGGGAAAATGGGTGCCACATTCAACTGAACGAAAGAAGAATGGAAAACCGAAAAGTCATCAGTAAAATGTTGCTTCGATGGCACGAAAGAATGTCTTTTTTTTGCATTGAATTGTGACTGGTGATGAAAAGTGGATTTATTTTAAGAATCCCCAATGCACAAAATCATGGGTTGATCCGGGCCAACCATCAACATTGACTGCAAGGCCAAATCGCTTTGGAAAGAAGACAATGCTCTGGGATCAGGAAGGTATTATGAGCTTCTAAAACCAGGTGAAACCATTAATACTGATTGCTACCGACAACTAATAATCCATTTGAACCTTGCTTTGATCGTGAAACCACCAGAATGTTCCAGAAGACACTGCAAAGTAATTTTGCTTCATGATGATAAATCATCACACACTTCAAAACCAGTTAAAGATACATTAAAAGATCTTGCCTGGGAAGTATTAACCTACCTGCTGTATTCATCAGACCTTGCTCCTTCAGATCACCACTTATTCCGATTGATGGCACACGCACTTTCTGAGCAGCACTGCAAAATGTACAAAGAAGTGGAAAATTGGCTCTCTGAATGGTTTGCCTAAAAACAAGAAAAGTTCTATTAGGACAATATCCATAAATTACCTGAAAGATGGTGTAGCAAGTGATGGACATTACTTTGAATAAAGCACTTTTGATATTTCTCTTGAAATTATCGTGTTTTCTTTTATTACAAAATCCGCTATTACTCACCAGTACACCTAGTATTTGTGAATGAATGAAACAAATCTCAGTTGTAGTTGCTAGGGAAAGTTGTTATGATTTGCTATGTGAGAGCCTGCATTTTCCTAGGATTGGTTGACAGTGTTTCATCAACCAGCAGAAGGAAAAAAATTGCATGAACCACCGAGGCCATTTTTTTTTTCTCTTGAATAGAGGCAAGTTGCTGTAACCCGGATGGTTCTGAATTCGTCCGCATGTGAAAGAAAGATGCTCCAGGCTGCTTTGCTCCCTCTCCCCTCTCTCACCCGGTCCCTCTGCAGGCAGGTGGCCATCAGGCCCTCTCAGTGCTGTTGGGCTCATAATCAGATTTTAATGACTGTCTGCTTCCCTTCCTACATGTTTATAGTCCTCTCACTCTGATTAGGCTTTTGGTCCCACAAGATAGTTAAAAGCCCACAATTTGTGCTGGTGTTTTTTTTTTTTCTAAGTCAAGTGAGTGGATGAATGTCCCTTTGATCTTCTCCCTGTGGATGAGAACTGTTTGTGTTTTTAAGGCCTTCACCAATTATGTGGAGTGGACACAGGACGGGGCCTGAGGCTGGCCGTCTGGGTGGTTCAGAAGTCCCTCGAAGGCAGCGGTTCTCAACCTTCCTAAAGCCGCAACCCTTTAATACAGTTCCTCATGTTGGGGTGACCCCCAACCATAAAATTATTTTCATTGCTACTTCATGACTGTAATTTTGCTACTGTTACGAATCGTAATGGAAATACCTGTGTTTTCCGATGGTTTTAGGCGACCCTGCTAGCGGTTCTCAACCTAAGACCATTAGAAAGGTTGAGAACCACTGCTCTAAAGTTTTCAGTCTTTCTCTCCTGTTTCCTCCACATCCCAAGTGCTGAAGGAACAGGGGGAAGGAAAGCAGTTAGAAATGTAACCAGACAATCAGTGGGTCCAGACTGCCTGTCACTACTTGAGTCAGTTCAGCAGAGACAGGGTTGGGTCATATTTGAGCAATTGCTCTAATAATGCTGCCAGCATGGAGAGCAACAGGTCATCCACAAACCCTGCTCTCCTCTCCAACAGAAGCCAGCAGTTTACATTGGGTAGGCAAGGATTACATGGGAAGTAGATAAAAGGGGTAAGGATGGGCATGCAAAATGGGCAGTTTAGCCAAAACCGGTTTGGCTCAGTGGATAGAGCGTCAGCCTGCGTACTGAAAGGTCCCAGGTTCGATTCCGGTCAAGGGCATGTATCCTGGTTGTGGGCACATCCCCAGTAGGGGGCGTGCAGGAAGCGGCTGATCGATGCTCTCTCTCATCAATGTTTCTAACTCTCTATCCCTTTCCCTTCCTCTCTGTAAAAAAATCAATAAAAATTATTTAAAACAAAAAAAAAACAACAACAAAAATGGGCAGTTTACAGGAAATGTGGGCTGAGGGTTTGCAGAGGCCTGGGGGCATCTAAAGGCTGGCACTTCTAATTTCTGCAACAAGGTTGTTAATCTTTCCATGATAATAGAAAGCTCCTGGATGTGGAGGACGGGCCAAATTTCCAGATGAGCACGTAACTCCCAGCCAGGTTAGAATATGTTTTCTTTAATCCGAGCAAAACCATCATGGTTAATATTGATCAGGATTAATATTTTTTATAATTATAGTTGGTCCCCAATATTCTATTTCTACCCTAACAGAAGCTCTGGGGAGAAAAATGAACAGATGGTCTAGGCCAGTGGTCGGCAAACTTCGGCTCAAGAGCTGCGGTGTGCTTCTCTGTTGACTAATGAGTTTGCTGACCACTGCCTTAGACTCTTGATTCCAGGAATTACCGGCTGTTGTTCCTTGTGATTAAACCCCTATCCCAGTGGTTGGCAAACTCATTAGTCAACAGAGTGGCAAACCGAGGCTTGCGAGCCACATGTGGCTCGCGAGCCGCAGTTTGCCGACCACTGGTCTAGGCCAGTAGAGGGTCAGTTTTCATGGCTGATGGTCCAGGAAGCCACAGCCTTTTCTCCGAGAGCTCACCTCAGCTTTTGTTGGGGAGGTTGCCAGTGGCAGGGAACTGGGGAACGCACATTGCTCATCTTGTCATCTCCATGGAGCTTGGTAAGCCGTCCCCGGGCAGGCCGACGAGGAGACAGTAGCTGCAATCTTCGGGCTGGATTGGTCGCTGAAACCAACCTCCTGTCATTGCACTTATTCCAACAATGATGTGGGCAAGAGGGATGGGAACTGTGGGCCTCGCAGGCAAAGGAGGGGACCTTGCACTCATGTCTCTGGGGCTCCCGGTTATGTCAGGTTTGAAATACGAATGCCATGTGGCTGGCGACTTCCTTGTGGCACGTATACAACATGATCCTGCCCCAGCCACAACTAAGTTGCACGCAGTAGCACTTCATTATTTTAATTAAGTTTATTGCAAGACTAATCATCATTGCCGTCAGCATCCGTCACCAGCGATTTTTCCGATTATGGCCGTGCGTGGTGACAGTTCCCGTTAACAATAAACGATAACGCCTCTGGCTTGAACCGCCGCTTCCCTGGAATTTGCTCGGTTGCTCGGAGCACTCCTGGGCCTGCTGTGTAAAGAACTATTTATCTATGACAAAAGCTGGGTCTCGCCGATATTTGTTTTTGCTTCCCAAATGGATAAGTTCATCATATTTGCAAAATTCACCCTTTAGTGGGTGACAGCCCCCGAGCCCAAAACACATTTAGAAAGAAGTGATGTGCTCTTAGCGCTGCTGCATCCAGCCATTCCCCAACCTGTCCTAAAGGCGCCTGGGTGAGTTATGGCTCTTCCTTTCAAATGGACTTGGGAATGAAGTTGTTTCGATTGCAAAATGGCTCGTGGCTGTTTCCTCTCTCTAAGTGGAAGATGGGAGTTAGGGGAGGTGAGAGGGGGGAGAATCAGAGGAAAACAGCTTCTCTTCCCTTTATAGCTGGTCCTTCCCGGCATCTGACATGATTGAAGTTCTTCCCCATTTAAATAAGACTCCTGAACGACAGTGACCTACTTGCTTATTGTTCTTGTTCCTGCACATCCCCGATTTAAAGCACTCCCTGGTCTCAGCCGTTGTGCTACAAATAATTTTAATTGAGTCAAGAAACCCTTGACATTTTACTAGTAGAAATTGCCTTCTATTTCTAAGACTTTAAGAAGGAATCTTCCTGGCAGTCCTGACCTCGGTGTGATTTGACCTTTTCCCCCCCTCTACTTTGAGTTCTTTTTAAAGTTTTTCTTTTTATTTTTTCATTGAACCAAATTACTTCCGTTTCTAATTTATTTATTTTTTTTTCAGTAGCAAATACAAAGCCAATCTGCCATGTCTGCAAAATCCCACACAGGCTATGAAATACCTGGGCTCCTTCAACTCACAGGTATCAGGAATCTGTTCACCTGAAATCCATGTTGTTAAGGTCGATAAAATGAATCCTGGGGAGATTACTCATGATGAGGATCTAAAAACAGAGGCTCTTTTGGATTCTAAAATATCCTTTGGGTTCACGGAGATTTTCCAAATAATGAAAATCGAAATGTTGTCTGTTTTCTCCAAATATCACAGGTCCCTTGGGATAGGCCTGTTGAGATAAATTTCATTTTGATGTCGATAATAAAATACGGTACACCTGTAGTGAAGCATCCATCTTATATAAAAACTGCTGTTTGAAATTTTAACCTTGCTATCTGGCTTCTGTAAATGTTTACTTTCTTAAATAATAAGGAAAATGAGACTATTCTCACTTCAGAGAGGCCATTAAACCTTCCCTGGACAAAATTATCAGTCCTGGCACCAGGCCAGGTCTTTGGTTGAGGTCTGAAGGACTCAGCACATAGGGGCCCTTTAAGAACTTGCAAAGGGGTGGGAAACATTCCATATTTGGGAGACAAAGAAGGTGAAAACATATAAATAGGGAAAATTTCTGCATGTTGGGGCCCAGAATTTGAGAAAAATTTTCCTCTGGACCCGCGCGTAATAAATGTAACTCCAAACAATCTGAGCATGGTTTGATTATTCCGGTTTTCTGTAACAATAGAGTACTTTCACATTCATTGTTTTCCTTGATCTTCAAAAAAAACTCATTCATTCATTTGTTCAGTAAATATTTATAGGCCACGTACTGTGTTCCAGCCACTATTTTAGAAAGAGAGAAAAACACAAATAAGCAAAATAGGTTTGTTTGGAGTTAAGTAGTGCCAAGTGTACTGTAATATGAAACAAAAACTAAGCAGGAAGGGGAAGAGGAAATGCGAGGGTGGGAAGACCTCACTGGTAAGATGACACTTGAGAAGAGGATGGAGCAGCTGAGGGCAGGAGCAACCTTCCATGGAGAGAACAGCAAGTACAAAGGTCCTCAGATAGAAATAGAAAGAAGACCATTGGGTGTTAAGTGAGGGAAGGGGCTGGTGGTAAGGAAATAAGATCAGAGTGGAAGCAAGAGTCCCATCATGGAGGTCCTTGGAGGCTAATGCAAGGACGTGGCTTTTACCCTGGCTGAGATGACAGCTCCAGAGGCTTTTGAGCAGAGGGGTGGCATAATCCAACTTCTGTTTAAAAGGACAAGTCTGTGGCATTGTAACAATGGGCTGGGGAGAGGGCAAAGGCAGAAGGAGGGAGACCAGGAAAAGATGACAGTGGCGCAAACCGGGTGGATAGCAAGGGAGGTGTTGAAAAACAATCAGTTTCTGGCTATTGAAATGAACTAAGGAAAATGTTACTTAATCCCATTTGAAAGGTGAGAAAATTCAGTCTCAGAATAACTGAATTTCTCAAGAATATAGAGCAAGTGTATGACAAAGTTGGGTTTGAACCAGATCTGTTGGTGGGAATCTCTCCCCAGCACTTTGCGCAGACCACCTGCCCCTGAGTACAGCCCGGATATCCACCCAGGAGCATCTGCCTCAGAGCTGTGGTCATGTTCTCATTAACATAATAATCAGGAGGAGCAAGGGCGCTCCAGCCCCTGGATGCCTGTAGACTAATGCTACCTGACAAGTACAGTGGTACCTCGAGATGCGAGTGCCCTAACATACAAGATTTTTGAGATACGAGCCATCGAGCGAGTGATTTTTGCTTTGAAATACGAGCAACATTTGAGATAGGCGTAATCACATGGATCGGCCAGCTGCACACGACCCACCAGTTTACCGCAACTCGAGTGTCTCATAGTTTCCCAGGCCTCAAGGTTACAGAACGAGTTAAACTCGTATCTCGGGGTACCGCTGTAGTAGGTTGGAGCCTAATGAATGGCTGGGAGCAGGAGCAGGAGCATTGGCCTCTGGGGGAGGAGAGGCATGCAGTAGGGGTCTAGTTGCTCAGAGGGTTCCGTTCTCCTTTCAAGCAGACCCCTGCACTGCCGACTGTCTTTCTGGAAACAAACAACACCATTGCCTTGGGGCCTCACGGTGGTGGTTGTTTTGTTTTTAGTTTTTAACGAGGTGAGATTCAGTCCTGTAACATGAAGTTAAACCTGTCCATTTGAAAGTGAACTATTCAGTGGCATTTCGTACATTCAAATGTGCAGCCCTGCCCGGTTGCTCAGTTAGAGCTTTGGCCCATGGACCAAGGGATTGTAGATTTGATTCGCTGTCAAGGGCATGTGCCTGGGTTGCAGGATTCCCATCCTGGCTGGGAAATGTATAGTAGGCAACCAGTTAATGTGTCTTACATCAATTTCTCTCTCTCTCTCTCCTCCCTCCCTCTCTTCCACTCTTTCTAAAAAT
This sequence comes from Lasiurus cinereus, assembly GCA_011751065.1. Classification (NCBI taxonomy): domain Eukaryota; kingdom Metazoa; phylum Chordata; class Mammalia; order Chiroptera; family Vespertilionidae; genus Lasiurus; species Lasiurus cinereus. Next base: position 1,423,350 of record JAAGEH010000307.1, read on the forward strand.
CAATGGGAAAAACATCATCCCAAAAGCAGTCTCTCCCCTTTCCCCCTCCTACTTCCTGTCTCTATGAATTTACTCTCTATGGATATTTCCTATCAATGGAATCATACAGTAGGTGACATTTTTGAGTCTGACTTCTTTCATTTAGCATATGTTAAGGGTATTCCAGGTTATAGCATGTATCCATACTTTATTTCTTATTATATGGCTGAATAATATTTTATTGTATGTGTCTGCTACCATCTGTTACCCACTCAGCCATTGATGGACATTTGAATTTTTTCGGGCTTGATGTCTTGTTTGCCATTATTGACACATGGCTTCCCTCTTGTGATCTGAGATGATTGTTCCAACAACCACCATCACATCACAACACAGTGTTGTGATGGTGGTTGTTGGAACAATCATCTCAGATCACAAGAGGGAAGGGAAAAGGAAGGGGAGTTTGTGTTCCTTTTCCTGGTCCAGTAAGAAGGGGGAAAAGAAGGGGAGTTTGTGTTCCTTTTCTTTATGCAAATGTCCCAGAATTTGCAAACATCACTTCTTATCTCCCATTGGCCAGAACTTAGTCACATGGTCACATCCAAGGGGGGCTGGGAAATGTGGTCTTTCATTCAGCAGCCATGTGCCCAGTTAAAAGCCCTGATTATCGAAGAGAAAGTACATATTGGGAAACAAAAATCCGATCCCTGACATAGAACCCCAAGTTCAGTAACGATCTGAGTAGCAATCTGAGTAGTGTTGCCAAAATTAGGAGAAACAGAAAAAAATGTCATGTTCACCCTGTGATTCCTTTCCCATCCATTAAGTGGTCTCTCTCAAGGTCCCTTCAGACAACTTGGGAAGGAAGACTAAAGTTTGGTGCAAAGGTAAGTCCTCAGGCGAAGGACTCAAGTACGTACAGGGAACAGGGAAAGGAGAAGAAAGGAATGAGATGGTGAGCTAGGGAGGCCCACAGCCGATGAGGTAATGGAGAAGGGTCTTGTGTTTGTATCAGGGTCCTTTACTGTAGAAGGTTTTACGGGCAGAGATTTCTGGAAGACAAACCAACAACAACAAAAGTCCAAGCAGATGTTATTTTGGTGCTTTTCAAGTGCTTTCATAAACTTGTTTCCACTGGGTCATTCTAACAGTACCAAGAATGGCAGAAAATGCTATTTCCATTTCACCTTGATGGTAAAAGGGAATCTCAGAGGTTGGAGGTTTTTGGTGGTAGAGGCAGGATTCAAACTCAGCTCCTCTGACACCTTTAGGGGACCATTATTCTGCCTACCACAGACAGGCTAGAAAGGAAGAAGGCACTTGTTCTCCGTTAGCCCTCACGTCCAATTTCTAGCACAATGAATGTCTATTCCTGGTTTGTCTATGATACTGGTGAACACAACAGAAAACGCCACGCTCTCCAGACACAGGACACAGGGAGTCTGCATCTATTTGCTGAGCCACATCCATTCCCCTGGCTAGCAACAGTGTGGCAGCTCGCTAACTCCCACTGGCAAACTCAGAAATTCTTGCAGAAAGGGCTCTCATCACCTGCTCTGTTTTCTCAGATCTGCTTAGTAGAGAGAAGACTCCTTTTAGCTGCAACTTCATATCTCTGAGTGTTCTTCCCTTTTGCATGGTACTGTACAGTTTATAGGACACTTTCACATACTCTCACTTGACCTTCATGAAAACTCTGTTGGGAGGAAGGACAGGGAGTACAATTTAGCAATTAGCAACCGTGCTTCCGATGGCAGGCTGATGTGTCCAAGATCATGAAGCCAGGACTCGGGCCGTGTTTTCTGTCGCCAAAGTCTCACTCCTTCCATTACAGTGTGTGATCCCCAAGAGTCATTTTTCTTGGTTCAGGATTCTGGGGTCCTTGGACCATGCTCTATCCTCAGTACATAATTATCATTGCCATTGTCATCATCATCATCATCATCATCATCCTCTTCCTCCTCCTCCTCACATGACCATAACTTTGAATTTGCTGTTACTCTTCAGAAGAAGTCTCTTTCCAGTGTCAGTAACCACCTTTAGCCCCCTGTCCATCAGGGAAAACCATGACGGCTCATAGCCTCACTTTCTGATTCCAGTTATCAACATGTCAGAAAGTTGGCTGTTCTGAATCATCCCTTTCCCCGTTCTCTCTGTGGACACCCAGACCCAGTTCCTAGATGGTTGAAAAAAAATTAGGGTGTTGTCCAATGAAGATCACCAATACTATCGGTATCAGGATGCATCCCCAATATGTCTATTTCAACTATCTACAGCTTTAAATCAAACCACTCCAAAACTCAATGGCTTTCAACAACCATCACCATATTATTTGGGCCAGGCTTCTGTAATCTGAGCAGTGTTCAGCTGGGCGGTTTTTCCCTCAGTCCTGTTGATGGTCTGAGAATGAAAAAAAACATACAGTACCTGGGTATTCTTAGGAAAATAGCTCTGACCTTATATACCATCTGAAAGACCTCAGGGACCAACCCCCAAGATTCCCTGTTTCTCTTTGAGAACCATTACCCCACCTATTCTTTGTTCCCGTTTTCAGATTGGACTATGGCTTGTCTGGGAGGAGGGACATCCGTTAAGTTAGCTCCAGGGACACTCTTCAAAGTCCCGAGGGTGCTGGGAAACCTTTCTCACTGCTTTCTCATCCAAACCGTGGGCAGGAGCCATGAGTGCCCGCTGCTTCCATCACTCAGTCCAGTTTCCTGTCTCCTGACCTATTAGCCTCCGCTGTGCTCTTACTTGAACACTCTACGTAAGAGCATGTCCTAGGCAGAATTCCTATTGTTTTGTTACGAGGTATAGAGGATATTTGGGGGGGGGGGAGGGGCGCCCCAATTTTCTTTTTCCTCATCAGAATTTTAAATTTCCACCATCCAGCCCAAGCCTCGCTCCGTGGTATCTCTTGCATGACATTTGCCGTGTATTCAAACAGTCCCTCAGCCGCATCACCCCTTGCATTTAGAAAAGGGAGGAGGGCTTGCGTGAGCAGTGCTTATTAAGCCCACAGCAGCCACACTGCTTTGAAAATTTAGTGGTTAGCTAATATAAAAGCCATAAAAGGTTTGGGGTTCTGGGGACTTCCATAAACTTACAATTTTAGGTGCCCTGAGATGCAATTTCTGCGCCATTTCTTTGATCTCAGGCTGCCCTGGTAAATCATTTATTAGGGGAGCTTTTTTAAACAGAATCCTCTCAACCTCTCCCACAAGATACATAAAATAACATACTCTGCAAACAGCCCTCTACCCCCTGCACTTACCGTGTTCGCTGATTACAAACCGATGGAGATGTTAGGAGGTTTTACTGTATTTGTTTTCGCCAATTCTTTTCATTCTCCAAAAATGTGCAGAGGAGACAGTGACGATGTGCTATGTGATGCCACGTTGTGGCTGCCTGAAATTTCCAGGATGAGGCTTGCCGTACTAAGACTGCGTTGGTAGAGTTTGTTTTTCAAAGACTAGGATATTGACAACAATTAGAGTCCCAAGCCTTACTGTGTGGTTCTCCAGGTCAGCTGCGCATAGCGGTTTTTCATAGCATCCTTATGTTTTCCTCCCCCTCTTTCCCTAACCTGCTCAGCCATTCTATCTGGAATGACTTTTAGGGACTCCTAGTAGAGAAGGGAGTAGTCATCGGATCTGTATAACCAACAGAGGAGAAGTTAGCTGTCTGCAAACCAGGAAGAGAGCTCTCATCAGAATCCAATCATGCTGGCGCTCTAATTCAGGACACCCAGCCTCCAGAACTGTGAGAGATGAATTTCTGTTGGTTAAGCCGCCCAATCTGTAATATTTTGTTACGGCATCCAAGCAGACTAAGAGAGATGTCATTTTTATCTGCAAGATTGTAAGCTAGTTTAAATGTTTGATGGTACCATGGTTGCCATATGTAAAGTGAAATAAGCCTTCTCCTACCCTCTTGTTGCAACCATTTTGGTAAACCACATGGCAATATTATACATCAACATCTAGAATCCATGTATCTTTTGATTCAGTTCCCACTTCCAAGAATTTATACTGCAGATCTATTTGTACATATACACAATAGTTTATGTACAAAGATGCTTTTAAGGTGCTATGTAACACCGAAAACTGGAAGAAGCATAGATGTACATTAGTGAGGAAGGAATTAAATCATTCGTCCTTAGGTGGGCCATCTTACAGCTCTTTTAAAAGAATGTGCTAATTGTAGATTTGAAAAGGTGAGCACACAGATGTTCACTGTATGATTCCTTAAACTCTTCTGTTCATTAGAAGCATTTCATCATAAATAGTTGGACAGTAGGAAAAGAACAAAATAGACTTATAGGTGCTGTTATGGAAACCAAGGTAGTTAAGTGGGAAAAAAATCAGTTTAGAAAGAGGACTAAATATTATTCAGAATTTTCTGATCTTTGATCCATGATTTTTATAGATTTTAATCCTCTAAATTTCTTTTTTCATTATTACAAATAATTCCACAATTAACATCTTTATTTGTAATCTTTTTGCACATCTTTGTTGTCTCAGAGTGAAATTTTAGATGCTTAGAACTGGGGCTTTTGATTATTAGGGCTGTAGATATATATTTTCAAAATGTTTCTGGAAATATCTTTCCAATTAGTTCTTTACTAGAAAGTCCACTATTTCATAAACACCTATTCTGTGTCCATCTTATTGAAAATACTAGGGAGAACACCTTGTCAGAATTCCCACTCCTCCTAAGCCATTAATATAATAACTAATATTTATTTGATGCTACCAAATGGCAGGCCCAATGCTGGGGCTTTTGCAGGCAATGCCCACTATGATCCTGAGGCTGGAATGATGACTGGCCTGCCTTTTCAAAAGAGAAGGGCTGGGTATAGAAATGGAATCTTTATTTTCTTTCTAAATCAGGGTGGGAGTGAAGAGTTGGAAATCAGCTTTCCTTTAAAAATCAGTTCCTCAAAGAAATAATTGATACAAATTCCAGCCTCAGGATCATAGTGGGCATTCCCTGCGCGAGTTTCTGCCGGAGGAGCAGCCGAGCCCTTCCATCTAATGGTCTGAAGGTGGCTAGTCAGTGAGGACTCTGTAGACTTGCTGGGCTTGACTCAGAGTGGATTAGTAAACCGAGAATGAGCACAATCACGGAATGGCATTGATGGGCAGATAAAAGGATGTGGATGCTTTCAGGAAGATGCCAGTGGAACACCTTATGCAGTAAAATTCAGCTATTCTTTTTCCTGAGTTTGCTGAAAGGCCATTGTCCATTACGTCACTTAATGACTTCATTATATCAGAGCCCGCTTGAGGCACGTATTTAGAATTTAGTCCAGGATAATCTTGATCTTGCTAAGGAACTGGGATGCTTTCTTTCTGAATAAAAGAGCTAGGGAAGTTCAGAGTCAAAACTGATGTTTAATCTCAGCAACTCTATTAGTGCTCATGATTTGTTTCTTGTTTCTTTGCTTCCTCTGAATTTTCCAATTTAATTTCCATTTTAGTGAGGATTTCATATAGATTCCTCTAATATATTATGTTTCAAATAATTTTTAGAAGGAAACCTAAGATACTAAGTGTTCTTGGCTAATGGGCACCGCCTTTGGGGTTCATGCATTGACAGCACCCTCAATAGCTGTATGTTCCCCTTCGCCCATTCATTCATCAGATGTTTACAGGCACGGGAACAGGGCAGGGTAATGGGAAGGTCTCAGGTTCCGGAACCAAACAGGCTCCGATATTTGCAACCTTACAATGAGCCAGCAGGTCATCTCATTTCTCTATGTCTCAGTTTCCTCATCTGGAAAATGGAATTGATAACAATGACACCCTTCATCTTAATAGCGAAGAGTCAAATAATACAGGAAAGTAGTTGAAACAATGTCAAGTACATAATCTCTCTCAATAATATTAGCTTTCATCATCATTACTTTTTTTTAAATATTTTATTGATTTTTTTACAGAGAGGAAGAGAGAGGGATAGAGAGTTAGAAACATTGATGAGAGAGAAACATCCATCAGCTGCCATCCATCAGCTGCCTCCTGCACGCCCCCCCACTGGGTATGTGCCCGCAACCAAGGTACATGCCCTAGACCGGAATTGAACCTGCGACCTTTAGGTCTGCAGGCTAATGCTCTATCCACTGAGCCAAACCGGTCTCGGCCATCATCACTTTTTTTTTAAATTAGTTGCTGTTAAGGACTGAATTGTGTTCCCCAAAATTCATATGTGGAAGCCTTAACCCCCTGATACCTCAGAATGTGACTGTATGTGGAATAGGGCCTTGAGAGAGGTAATTAAATTAAAATGAGATCATTAGGGTGGCCCCTAATCCAATATAACTGGTGTCCTTATGAGGAAGCAATTTGGATACATACATGTACAGAATGAAAACCATGTGAAGACCTGGGGGAAAGTGGCTGTCTACAGGCCAAGGAGAGAGGCTTCAGGAGAAACCAATCCTCCCAACACCTTGATCTAAGGACCTCCAGCCTCGTGAGAAGAAATGTTTAAGTCACCAGATCTGTGGGGGTTTTTGTTAGCCCTAGCAAGCTGATACAGATGCCTACCGTGTGCCCAGTTATTTCTTAGGCCCTGAATATCCAGTGTTGAAGATGACAGACTAAGCCCTGCTTTTATGGAGGTTACATTCTAGTGGAGATAACATGTAAGCAAATCTATGAACAACTTTATTTCAAGAGAACATTGTGCTGTGAAGACAATAGTAACAGCCCTCGCCAGCTTGGCTCCGTGGATGGAGTGTCGGCCTGCAGACTGAGAGTCCCAGGTTCGATTGCAGTCAAGCGCACATACCTTGGTGCAGGCTCAATTCCTGGCCCTGGTCGGGGCAAGTGTGGGAGGCAACCAATGGATGTGTCTCTCGCATGGATGTTTCTCTCTCTGTCTCTCCCTCACCCTTCCGCTGTCTCTAAAAATCAGTGGAAAAAATCTTTGCCTGAGTATTAACAAAAACTGAAAGAAAAAGAAGACAATAGTAACAGTGATGTGACAGGGGTAGCACGGAGTAGTACTGCATCTATCTACTTATTTATACTATTGATTACAGTGGTACCTCGAGATACGAGTGCCCTAACATAGGAGATTTTTGAGATACGAGCCATCGAGTGAGCGATTTTTGCTTTGAAATACGAGCAACAGTTGAGATAGGAGTCATCGGGAGGATCGGCCAGCTGCACACGACCCACCAGTTTACCGCGACTCGAGCGTCTCATAGTTTCCCACCCTCAAGGTTACGGAACGAATTAAACTCGTATCTCGAGGTACCACTGTACTCTGCTGGGAGGAGAATGATTGAGGGGCTGGAGTGGAAGCTGGGGAAGCAGAAAGGGGTGCACGTGGGCAGGCGAGCAGTGGAGCCAGAAAAGAAAAGAGGGTGGATAGATGGGTTCCAGATGCATTTGGAAGAAAAGTTTATAGGACTTGCTCGTGGATCAGATACCAGGTGGGGGGCAGGTGACTCTCAGAGAGGGATTAAAAGGGTGCCAGGTAGTTAAACTGAACCCAGTGGGGCCATTGGCTGGTTTGAGGAAGACAGCAGGGGTTGGGGGAGCGGAGAGCAGATTGCGGGGAGAATGTAGAGCGACATTATGGCCAGACATGACTGAGATGCGTATTATGAGTGGAAATGCCAGGGAGCCTGTTAACATTGGAGTGAGAGCTCAGGGATTGAGCGCAAGGTACACATCTGTGAGGCAGCCGCGGTGAGGGACAGGGTCGCCTAAGCAAGATGCGGGAGCAGCGAGCTGGGGAGAAACACAGAGCCTTTGTGGGCTCCACTGGAAGAGCCTGAGAGGAGGAGACTCAGCCATCGCGAGGCAGGAAGAAAAGCAGAGACGTGGAGAGGAAATGAGAGGCAGTGACTACACACATTGGTACCACGTTGACATGCATACAGGATATCAAGTGCGTCTGAGACACACGTGTGCTCCTAGAGGCTCACCCCTTGTGAGGCTGCCTGCCGGTGTACATAGTCATGGAATCCAGTGCTGCTAGGGTCTGAAGCGCTTTTAAAAATTACATTTTACACACCAGTACCCTTGTAATGCAGGAGCTGCTTGCTGAGGGTTATTTATACCCCTGGGTTGCAGAAGGATTTGTCAGGAAATAATACGAATGTTATTTATCTGACTGTTCAGCTTTATTGACTGCTACATGTCACATCCTTCAGTTCTTTTTGGCAGGGGAGTAAATAACACTGCTATTAACCTCTAACACCGGTATAAAAATAGGCAGTTATTAAGGGGTAAATATTACTTTGACGATTATTGCCCCCGTCTGCTTTCTCGGCGAGTTGTAATAAACAAGGCCTCTCGTGGGGTCCACAAAGTTCCCACTTTTGTGGAGGGCGCGGGCGGCTCTCCTGGCCACGGGCTGCGATGTGGAGCCGGTAGAACCCGCTCCGGCAGCAGTGGCTCGTTCCTGGGGGGAATCAGGGCGGCGGCGATGCCCAGCGTGGCTGTGCCTGTGGGAGCTGAAGGCGTCATGTCCTCATGTCTCTACTGGCGCCGAATCAGAGAACCGAGACCCCTGATGAGAGCATGGAGAGTCCTTAGAAGCCTGGGGTTGGTTACCGACCCAGCTATGGTGGTGGAAGCCCAGAGTTTTCCGGGGTCACTCTTCATTCAGAACAGTTAACTCTCTGATGGACCCCACTCCAGAGGTAAAGAGATGAGGAGTTACGGTAACAGGTGGAGCAAGAGTCTTGGGCTGGAAGTCAAGATTAAAGTCTCAACTCCAGCCTTCCTGTGTGTTGTGAACCCGCATGAGTTATTTGCCTTTTCATCCAGATTCCAGAACAAATGAGAGGACGGAGCCGCGGGATTTCCTGGGAGCCCTCCGGTCCAGGAGCGCTTGGTCGGTCACCCAGTTCGGCCTGATTGGACGAGTTCACCAGGCCTGGGGGACATCCTAGTGAGCAGGGAGCCATCGCACCTGGAGGACAGGATCCCAGGGGCAGTCTGCTACCCGCTGGTCACCCACAGGAAGCCCCGGCAAGAGTGGGACCTGTGTGCTCCAGCCGACAGCCACCCACTCCCAGCCCAGCCCAGGACTTCAGCCATGGGCAGTCATTGTGTTCTGGTTCGCTATCCAGGACTAAATTTTCTTTAAAAAAAAAAAAAACTTTTTTAAAAAATATATTTTTATTGATTTTTTACAGAGAGGACGGGAGAGAGATAGAGAGTTAGGAACATCTATGAGAGAGAGACATCCATCAGCCACCTCCTGCATGCCCCCTACTGGGGATGTGCCCGCCACCATGATACATGCCCTTGACCGGAATCAAACCCGGGACCTTTCAGTCCGCAGGCCGACGCTCTATCCACTGAGCCAAACCGGTTTCGGCCAGTTCTAAATATTGACTCCAGAGTTGGTTTTGATTTTGTTCTACACTCTGATTACAGATGTAAGAACGCAGGGCTTTTATCTCCTTAGAAAGCATTTAAATTCCAACCACATGATTAAAAATTAGTTAAACGATTTCATGCAGAATGAGAGGCACGCCTGCCGCATCCTATGCAGATTAACTTCGGAAAAGCTGCCTTTCTGGGAATGAATTCTAGGAGCCCACTGTGTAGAGAAGATTGTGCAATGAAGGGTCCAGCATGAATTGAATTTGTGTGTTTGGGAAGTGTGGGTTTTCGCACATCGTGGTGGTGGAGGTGGTATTTACCGTGATTTGCTTTCCTACGTCTGAACGATGCTAAAATAATTAAATGTGGTGTCACTCAAGCTACTTGCCTCTGTAAGACAAAACTTTGGAGGATGTGGTTATCTGGCACCTCCATCCCACTTAGAAAGTAGACGATGCTTATTCCAGAGAGTTCTATTTATGAAACACTAGAAATATGCACAGCCCTAGCCTATTTGGCTTAGTGGATAAGAGTGTCGGCCCACAGACAGAAGGGTCCTCAGATTGGATTCCGGACAAGGGCACATACCTCAGTTGCAAGCTCAATCTCTGGCCCCTGTCAGGGCGTGCGTGCTGGAGGCAACCAATCAATGTGTGTGTCTCTCTCTTTCTAAAAATCAATGGAAAAATATCCTCAGCTGAGCATCAACAAAAAAAATAAAAAATAAATATGCACAAATGAGTGAAATACATAATGTTAAAGGCCCATTTGGCATAAGTATCAGCAGAATGGTTTGGAAATCCAGGCCTCATTTAACTTTCCCAAGAATTTGCCATTTTATACTGCTGTATTGTGAGACGATGCCAGTATTTCCTGAAGGTTGTAAATTGTTGCAAAGGGATATTTAAAATCAGCATGAGGGCCACGTCAGCTGGCTGGTCGCCCCTCGAATAACCACAAATAATGTGCCTGTTGCCTCAGGGCCTTCTCAAAGAATGTTCTTCTTTTGCCCTGGTGGACTCCCACTTTTTCTTGAGCTTTTTATGTAAATGTCACTGCTTCCAGGAAACGTGCCTAGCCCCCCTCCAGGAGGACAGATACCCCAGTTCTGTGCATGTATAGCACCCCGTACTTCTTCCTTCCTGCACTTAACCAGACCCGGAATTCCTGGGTTTGCTGAGGAGTTCATTTCAGTTGTATGTTTTAGGTAGATGTTGCTCACCAGATTGTAAGCTTCATAAGGCAGAGCCCATTCTATCTTGTTCACCTTTGTGAACTCAGCACAGTGCCTGCTATCTAGTAGTCACTCAGTAAATATTGGTTGTTCTTGTTCATCAATAAGGGGATAAAGTGACATTTTCATCCTAATGCTTGTCTCCAAAGGACTCTAACCATCTCACCACATATGTGCCCAGGAAGGAGAACAATCAGGGCCATCAGGATAAATGGGAGCCCAAAATAATGGTTTTCTCAAAAGCAGTGAGAAGAAGGGAGAAAGGAGAGAGATATCTCAGCTGTGGAAGTAGTGAGGTCGTGTGGACGTAGCTGAACTTCTGCATCGTCCCTGGTGGAGGCTGATGAGGGAGGAGGGGGAGGGGAGGAGGGAGAGGGGGTTCTCTGACCGTGGCAGAGGGCCTGCTGAGAGCCTCGGATTCATGGGCACCTGGGTAGATAGAGAAAATGAGGCCTTTCTGATGCCAGGTGTAAGGACTGCCCGCGGGAGATGAGATGAGGAAGAAAGAAAAAGAATTGTGGATATCTCTGACTTTAAAAAAGAGTCTCCTAAATAAGCCTGGTTTATTTGACTCAAAGGCCAGCCTTGGCATAAATGTCAAAAGGACATTTGTGTTTCCATATTGCAAAATGTGAATCACTAAATTTGCAATATGAATGCTCTATTGTACTTTAAAAATTCCGAGTTCTTTAGGCTGTTCTTTTTCTGTTCCAGAAAAAGCTATTTTAAAAGGCTCTCATTAGAATATTTTATAACTCTTTTATCCCTCCTGAACATCTGTGAACTAGAAAGAATATAGTGTATTACAGAAACAATCCATTTCAAGAAAAACAATTAAAATGAGAACTACTTCCATTCCTGTGGCATAAAACTCTAATTCTTTCCCCTTCGCAATTTTATCACTACCCTGACATAATACAGTCACAGCTTCGCTTACGCACAATGTTAATTTCACTCATACTCTACTTAATCTTCAAAACATTGCAGAATAACATTTTTCTTCGGTAATTTATCATTGGCTATGATCAGGCAATGCATTTAGTAGAGGATGGTAGAATGTTTTTTTCAAGTTTGCATTTATCTCAATGCTGAAGTGTGCTCTGAATGCTATTAGAATATATCATTTATACACTTTCACATTTAACTATATTAACTCTACCTTAACTCGACATTTATTAAGAGCAGCATATTTATTTCCCATTCAGGACTTTTTAAATGTGTGGAGTCAGCTTTATGGAAATGAGCCATCTCTGCCAGCCTTACACTGTGTAATAGGTTAACCCCAGCAGGCTCCATGGTGGTGGGCACACAATGGCATGTGTTTTCTGGGCTGCCTGCAGTGGGTTTCCGGTGCCCGCCCTCTCATCAGTCCACCTGGGGCATTGGACACTCTCAAACAAGCTCACGACAGCTCTCATTCTCATTCGTTCGTCCACCAGTGAACACCTCTAACTTCAAAACCTTTCCCTTGAGATGAGTAATAAAAGCATAAGTTCCTCTTGTTAATTTTTATTTATATCCCAATGTCACATGTGCACAAGCTTAGCAACCCAAGGCTTACAGGTCTTATCATGAAAACCTGCAGTTCCTATCTCCCCCCTCCTTCCCCTTCATCCTGCTTTCCAGAAGATTTAGCCATTTCTTCTTGTTTTTCTCTCCATATTGTAAATAAGATGAGCCTCCTGCTATTTATTTATTTATTTATTTTCAGTTTTAGATTGTATCCAGAGACTCCCAGCTATGGAAGATTCAGATTTTTTTTCCTATCACTTCCTCACATACATCACATACCTGCCCTTCCCCCTCATACAGCCCCCCCCGCCCCCTCTCAGTGTAGTATTGTGATGACTAAGTAAATAGTGTTTGCAGCTGCACCATGTTCCAAGACTCTTCTGTTCCTCCTTTGTATAAATTTTTGTTTTCCCTGGACCTAATAATTGCTTTTCTTGTTTAATTTTCCTTGTCCCTATAGCGAATGGAACCCTAACTCTCCTGACAGAACTGTAAAATCTCCTTTCTGGAGGTTCAAATAAGCCAAGGTACCGATCGATTTCTTCTTTTTGTCGAAGACATCAACCTTGGAGTCTTTTGTTCTCCTGCTACAATCCGGGCCGGTTGCTCCCTGGACCTGCTAGCCATCTGTCAGGCCGGGCCCTCCCTGGAACTCTCTTCTGTTCTGTAGCCCCTCTCATCCATCCTCGGGCTTTTTCTTATTGAGTACATCCTCTAGTTGCTTTCTGAGAAAGGTGCATAGGAGGTATAAGATCATACCTTATATCATCGCTGCCCCCAAAACCTGTGTCTGTGTGAGGATCCTGGTACAGTTTCTAATCGTCCTACAGGTTTATGTTATAGCTTTTTCCATCCCCACAAAATAGTGAAGACTCTTAGCCATAAAAATTTTGTTGAAATCTCTTTTATGCTGCTGTCTCCTCTTGTTCTCTTAGTCCTTATGAGTTTATGCCTTTCATATTCTTTTTGAGGGGGTGAAGATAATATACACAAGTGTTTTATTTACACATTTAGCCTGCAGTGTAATAATTTCATAACACTAGAAATTAGTTCTGCTATTTAGATATGGCCACTTATTCTTTACTTATTCATTTACTTAGCAAGTAGAGAGACAGAATACCTATTATATGCCAGGCATTATTCTAGACCTTTGGTTTACATTTCTAAACAAAACTGGTAGAATTCCTTACCCTCATGGAGCTTACATTCTTATGGAAAGAGGGCTGGAAAACAAACCAAATAACTAACTATAAATCACTTAAGATGGTGGTTTTGTAGGGGGAGGGGAATCTATATATATAAAAGGCTAAGTGTCTGTTTGATTAGTGGCTATGACACACACTGACCACCAGGGGGCAGACGCTCGACACAGGAGGTTCCATGACGCACACTGGCCATCTACCTAATAAAAGAGTAACATGCTAATTGACCGTACCTTCATGATGTCCACCAGCCAATCAGGAGTGGGTATACAAATTAACACAACAAAGCTGGCAGGTTAATTTGCATACTCAGGCATCAAGCAATGACTCATGTTTGGCACTACCCCAGCCATTCTGGGCCTCTGGGCAGCATGGGAAGGTGAAAAGGTGGCTTCAGGCTGGAGCAAAGACCCATTTTTTGCATGAATCTTTGTGCACCGGGCCTCTAGTTTAAAAATAAAAGGCCCAGACAAAACAACTTCAGCCTCCCCCAAGTGGGACATAGGCCCCACCACACCCCAGAGTGATGGCCCACCAAATAGCATCCAACTCTGCTAAGACCCCATGGCGCAAAATGTAGCCCACAGCCCAGATCTGCCTGGAAACGGTAATGACGTCACATAGCAACGCCTGGCTTCCTCTCCCTAGTAACTAGTCTTCTTGGAGTTTCTTCAGCCTAGGAACCTGACTTGCTTTATAGCCAGGTGCAAACAGTCTCTTGCTGGCCCCAATCTCATGCATGTGTTTTGATCTGTGATTGTTGACCATGAATTTGGTGGACACTTCTGTTATAGAGAAAGGGGATATTAAAATATTTCTTCTAATTAATTTTCTTTCACTGTGCATGAATCTGTGCATCGGGACAGTAATAAATAAATAAAAGCCAGAGTGGGAGCAGGGCATTCATATTTAAGTAGGATGTCCAGGGAAGGCCTCAGTAAAAAAGGTGGTACTAGACCAAAGACCCAAAGGACATGAGAGAGCAAGATATGTGACTCTGGGACAAGAGCTTTGCAGACAGGAACAGCATGTGTGATGCCCTGAGGTGGGATCATGCCCGAAGGTTCTGGAAGAGTAGGAATCAGTGTGGCTGCATAGAGAAAGCGAGAGGAGAGGAGATAGGCGAGGTTAAGCGGGAGTCAGGCTTATATCATCTCCGGCTGTAGAAGTCGTCCCTGTGAGGACTTATGTTCCTTCACTAGAACTTTGTTTATGAACTCTCTCTGATGGGTCATTTTTTCTGCATCTTCTTAAGGCTCTTTCAGAAAACAGTACTTTTTCCCTTTAAAGAACATCAATATTTTTTAAAATATATTTTATTGATTTTTTTTACAGAGAGAAAGGGAGAGGGATAGAGAATTAGAAACATCGATGAGAGAGAGACATCTATCAGCTGCCTCCTGCACACCCCCTACTGGAGATGTGCTCGAAACCAAGGTACATGCCCTTGACTGGAATCGTCCACAGGCCGACGGTCTATCCACTGAGCCAAACAGGTTTCGGCAAGAACATCAATATTTTAACCTCAGAATGCTCTTTGTGCAAATACCTTACTTCTCATCCTCTTGGCACCTCCTCAGACCTTAGTACCCTCAAGTCTCCCCAGGCATTCTTCCTCACCCCCATTTTTTAATCTTTATGTTCATTGTTTGTTGACTTGTGCTTTGTTTCCCGTCTGTGAAAATGAATGTTTTGTAGAACAGACAGCATCCAATTCTGCTGTATCTTTCGTACCCCTGTCCCCTCAGTGTCCAGATTGGATAGGGATGACTTTTAAGTAAACCTGGAAATGCCTGATAATTACAAAAATTTAGGTCTTATAGAATATCCTTCTTTTATCCTAATTCTTGAGTTTTGATTAGCTTTTGTTGTTGTTAATCCTCACCTGAGGATATTTTTCTATTGATTTTTAGAGAGATTGGAAGGAAGTGGGAGAGACAGAGACATATAGATTGGTTGCCTCCTGCACGCGCCCCTACTATGGCTGGGGATCGAGCCTGCAACCAAGGTACATGCTCTTGACCAGGGTGGAACCTGGGACCCATCTCTGAGGGCTAACTCTTTACCCATTGAGCCAAACCGGCTAGGGCTAGCTTGTACTTTTAATTGCAAAGAGGCTAATGAAGAAAAAATGAAATGTCTTGAACACTTCTAATGTATTCTCAAGTTGCATTTTCCTCTTCATTGTGTTTTATAATCTTTATTTCATCTGCTAATCTATATATATAAAAGCCAAAGCAACCAAACAACCCGTCGCCTGGTCGCTATGATGCGCACTGACCATGAGGGGGCAGATGTTCAATGCAGAAGCTGCTCCCTGGTGGTCAGTGAGCTCCCACAGAGGGAGGGCCACTCAGCAAACTTACTGAGTGGCAGAGGTGGCAGGCGCAGTGGGGCCGTGATGAGCAGAGTGGCATGAGCTCCTCTACAACTGCCTGCCACTTCTCATACTATATCCCTCAGGGGATGTCGGACTGCTGGTTTTGTCCCCATCCAAGAGGATGCAGGCCAGGCCGAGAGACCCCATGAATTTGGTGCACAAATTCATGTACTGGGCCTTTAGTCCTATATAATAATCCTATAAAATAAAAGGGTAATATTGCAAATAGAACAGCAGAAAAACTGTTCTATTTGTGACAAACAGTAGAAAAACCAAACAACCAATCAAAGCGTAATATGCTAATGATATGCTAAGGCTGCTCAACCGCTCTCAATGATGAACACTGACCATAGGGGGCAGGTAATCAACTGGTTGACCAGTCGCTATGACATGCACTAACCACCAGGGGGCAGATGCTTTGACCAGTAGGTTAGCTTGCTGCTGGGGTCCAGCCGGTCGGGGACTGAGCAAGATGGGCTGGATATGCCCTGGAGCCCTCCTGTGGTTCCTCCCCGGCACTCACTGGTGGGGTCTCTTAGCTGGCCAGCACCCTCTCGCAATCTGGGACCCATTAGGGGATGTCAGAGAGCCAGTTTCAGCCCAGTGCCGCAGGCTGCTCCCCTTGTGAGGCCACCAGGGCTCATGGCTGGCGAGCGCTGCTGTGGCAACACGAACCTCTCCGATCGGGACTGATTGGGCAAGAACCGGGGGCAGGCACAGTGGGGCCCAGATGAGCAGGAGTGGCAGGTAGGAGCTGCAGGTGGCGTTGGACTGCAGGTTTCAGCCTTATCCCTGCAGGCCACCCAGAGGGACCCCACCATACATGAATTCATGCACCAGGCCTCTAGCTTTAACAATAAAAACCATATATTGTGAGTGTAGCTCATGTATAACTTCATTGAATGTAATAAGTTCCCCCCCCCAAAATTCAGATCCACATCTTTAATAAGCAAAATCCCGGTTTTCTTAACATCATAGTGTCTACTGCATTATCACTTTGTCCATTTTTGAAAGCTGAGATTGGGAGGGGGAGGGTACGAGGATGGATGGGGCAAGCTGAGAAAATGCTAATATCACCCATAGAGATCTAGAACCAAATGAGGGCGGAAGAAAAAGCTGCAAGAGTTAACAGGACTTTTGGCCAGAGATCGATAGGAGCTGCTGAGCCCCCTGCTAAAACAATGATATGCTAATGACCGCAGGAGAATTTGATGGATGATGCTAGGGGTCAAATAAAAGTGAATTCACACAGGCAGTCAACAATACGGACGAAGCAGCAGGCAGCAAGAGGAGGGGGAAAATCTACATGGCAATCTCGGAGCAGCAGTGGACCAGAAGGAACGAAAAGGGGAAAGAATGGCCGAGACCCCGGGGAACTCTCCCTCAACGACACCTAAATGTAGAGCCAAAAGTGGCTTTTTGGATGAAACCATCATAATTTCAGCCTAAGTCTTTGCAGAGAGGAAATTAAGATGTTGTAAAACTGTTTAAAATGTTTGTTGCTTATTATATCCCTGCGTCCTTTAGAGCAGTGGCTCTCAACCTTCCTAAGGCCGCGACCCTTGCATACAGTTCCTTAGGTTGTGGTGACCCCCCAACCATAAAATGATTTTCATTGCTACTTCATAACTGTAACTTTGCTACTATTATGAATTATGAATCATAATGGGAATATCTGTGTTTTCCAATGGTTTTAGGTGACCCCTGACAGCGGTTCTCAACCTCTGGGTTGCGACCCCTTTCACAGAGGTCACCTACAACCATCGGAAAACACAGATATATATATATTACAGTTCATAACAGTAGCAAAGTTACAGTTATGAAGTAGCAACGAAAATCATTTTATGGTTGGGGGTCACCACCACATGAGGAACTGTATTAAAGGGTCACGGCATTAGGAAGTTTGAGAACCACTGCTTTAGAGCTTTTTATAAAAAAAACAACATAGGATAAATTCCTATAAATATCAACCAGAGAAGTAAAATCACCTGTCCCAGAACTCTTTTTTTTTTTGTACTTTAGAAACTGAGGTCCAGGTTAACTTGGCCAAGGTTCACACAGCACCATCCTTCCTAGTTCTTTGCAGCTCTGCACTGGACAGGTTGCAACTGGTTCACCTGTGGGGTCCCTCCCATTAACACGCACAGAGTCTAGCATACTCTTCAGTGCTCCATACGTTAGCTGAGTGAGTTAGAAATGGCAACTCGCTGTTTCTGTTTGGGCTTATTCCACACGGATCTGTCTTCCGCTTCTTCTGTTATTTCCGGCATGCAGCATAATAGTGGTAATGGGTAGGAGAACGAATGTCTGCAGTGTGGTGACTGGGCATTTAGAGAAATGCATCCTATAGATCTCTCCAGAGCACCACCCCTGCCACACTCACAGAGATGGCTCTAGTGCTCCTTCTAACAGCTGCTCATCCACAGAGTTGGCCAGTGACACCTATAGCATGAAGTTTACCATCTTACTTCCTGAGGACTCCACTTTTCCCTCTAAGTGAAAATGTCAGTTTCCAAGCCATAGGTGTTATTAAATACATTTAATAGAGGCTTTTGAGAGCTGACAGAGAAACTGACATGTTTCTAATTGAAACACAAATGATGATATAACAGTAGTTCTGTTTTCCAAATGGTCTAGACCTCCGTGCCAATTTTTGACAACCAGTAAGGTGGTGTGGTCAACAGAAGTACCCTGTTTCCCCGAAAATAAGACAGTGTCTTATATTAATTTTTGCTCCCCAAGATGCACTAGGTCTTATTTTCAGGGATGCCTTATTTTTCCATGAAGAAGAATACGGTACACATTTATTGTTGAACAATAAAAAAAAGGAAATTTATTACCTGTCTATGGCACAGTAGTAGTCCTCACAAACCAGCTCACTGATTGACCGCAGCGCAGCCGGAGCTGTTCAGGCAGGGCGAGGTCTCTTTAAATCAGGAGTCAGACGCCTGACGGTAGCTTCGGGGGCCTTATAGTATTCTGGGGAGGCCTGATGTTCGGGGGAGGCCATATTATCGGGGAGGTCTTATTTTCAGGGGGGTGCCTTATATCACAGCGAGAGGCAAAACTGGAAGTAGGTCTTATTTTCGGGGGATGTCTTACTTTCGGGGAAACAGGGTACATACCAAGTGGCAAATTCCTACATACGGCCCTACTGAAATATCACAGCAACCCTCTAAAGTTTAGTGTGTGATACCACTCTGTCCACAGCTTAAGAAATCAAGGCTTGGCAAAGGTAAGCCATGCAGATTGGGCATCAGACCAAGAACTATGTGAGTACAGCATTTATTTCCACCGGTGAGAATACCGTCAGGTTGAATAAAAATGATCAAGGCCAAGCAGGTGACTTTGGGACCAGAAGGAAGATTGAGATTTACCGACCTGTTATAAAGGCTGGTCCTTGGAATTGGCAAGATCCGTACTGAGCTTTTCTTGGACGTCTCTTAGACCATATATATCACCAGATAATCTATACAGTGGTGGTGGAACGGACAGAGCTCTCACCTGTAATAATTTTCTTTGAACACATATGCTCTAAGAAATGCCAATAAACTCAGTTAAAGTAATTTCTTACCCTCGGCACACGCATTTGTGCAGAAGGACCCTAGATCTCGTCAACAAGAGAAGAACACCCCGTAAAGTCGACATTACATGCAAAATGGACATTTGAAAAAGAAAACATTTGACCCGTCCATTGATTGAACTTTCCGTCAAAGTGCCCTGCAGGGAGTACTGTGCTGGTTGCCAGGAAACAAGAGATTCTTTTCTGGAATCAATTCTTGCCACTCTGCGTGTCTTTTGAGTGTGTCACTTATTAGACTCTTGGTTCCCAACTTGCAGTGGGGGCATTTTCCTTCTCGCTTCCTCAATCAAGATGTGTCAGGAAATTTTGTGTATATCTGTAAAGAGTTATGTGGTTATTATGGACGTATGAAATGATGATCCTTTAACATTGTACAGTGGTGCCTCGAGATATGAGTTTAATTCGTTCCGTCACCTTGAGGTGTGGGAAACTATGAGACGCTCGAGTCGCGGTAAACTGGTGGGTCGTGTGCAGCCGGCCGATCAGCGCGATGACTTCTATCTCAAATATTGCTCATATTTCAAAGCAAAAATCGCTTACTCGACGGCTCGTATCTCAAAAATCTCGTATGTTAGGGCACTCGTATCTCGAGGTACCACTGTATATTATAATGGAGCTATTTTCAAATATGTCATTTAGAAGGTGCCGAGTGATGGAAATTGAAATAACAAAAAAATTATTTTCCGCATTGGTTCTGTCTGAGTGAGAACCTTCGGTGGTGTTAGGATGTAAACTGTATGTTTTGGTACATTTTGAGGGAACCTGGAGTTTGGAAACAGTCTCGGTGAGCAGATCTGAGTTCTAGGCCGGCTTCTGGCACTCACAGGCAGTATGATGGAGGGCCAAAGTGGAGTTCTTTTTCTTCACTTGTAAAGTGGGGGAGTTGCTTCAGGTGATCTTATAATGCTTGCTCACCTCTTTTTGGGGGGCACTCTTTTTGTGTTGCCTCTTCTGGATCACACAAAAGCATACAAAGCTTTTGGCCTCAAGTATTTTATAGTTTACTGGGGGAGTTGAAGAACAAACAAATAAATAAAATAATTAGACGTTGTAACAAGTGCCAGAAAGAACAAAACTGACAGAGATAGAGCATAATGGGTGAGGAGAGCTAATACTCAAGGACAGGAGTGTAGAGAGGGCAAGAGGCAGTCTTGCTGTTTTCCTCATTTTCACAGCAGGATGTCAAAACATATTGTTGGAAATTGAGACTCAAGAGTTTTCAATATGTTATTAATAGTTACTAGGTTAGAAGGACTTCAGGTAGGTACACATAAAAACGTTGGAGGTTCTAGGGAATCAGCCAAGAAGTCAGAGGTGAGGAGGAAATCCATCTTTTCATTATATGCTATTTGGTGCTATATAAAGAAGTTCTTTCCCTGTGTGCACGTGTTATTTGAGTAATAATAAATGTGGAATTTTAAAATATTGAAACGGGGAAAATAAAGACTCAGGAATGATTTTATAAGGGACCTGAAGTATAGGAAGAACTCGTCTACCGTGGACTGTGGCTAACCATTCCCAGTTTCCACAGAAGAGATCTCCAGCAAGAGGGAACAGGAGATTGAAAAGGAAATTATGTTTTTAATTGGGGAAAGGAAATAATTTCCTGGTGGAGGTGGAGGAGAGGTGTAAAATGCTCTGAAAGGCGTTGGAAATAGAGTTGAGTCTAGTGTGGGTGGGAGTGATTGGGCAGGAGGGGACCATGGGGCCTGGGTGAGCCTTCTTTCCGTCCCAGCTTGCTGTGACCACTTCCAGGAGCAGTACCGCTCTGCTCGCTCACCGTTTAATGTGCTTTCTACCTGAGGCCTTCACCCTGGTGGGAAATCCTCAGATTGACAAGTGCCCATCAGCTTCAAGTTCTCCAGAGCTTGTGTGTGGTTTCTTTTGGGGACTTCCTTGTGCCTCCCAGCGCTGAAGAGGGCGCACCTCTGGGGACTTGGTTCTTCTCTTGTCCATTACAAACAGCCACGGGAGCAAAATGTGGAGCTCCTCACACTTGACGAACTACAAACCCTACCCCTCACCCCCAAGGAGTGCCAGCCTAGAGGGCAAAAATGGGCTCTCCTTCCACGAATGAATGAACCAGGACCCTTCAGTGAGACAGGGACCATATTCAGAATACAGGAAGCCAGAGGAGAAAGGAAGCCAGCGGAGTTTGGGCCGCTGCTGGTTCCTCTTTGCTGCCAAACACACTCACCATCTCTCCCCCAGGGCAGTAGTCCACACAGTGTGGTGCCTGGACCAGTTGCATCAGCGTTACCTGGTAACTTGATGAAGATACAGATGACCCCACATGTCCTGGACCAGAAACTTTGGGAGTGTAGCCCACCAGTCTGTGGTTTCTGGGAGATTACCCACCAAGCAAGGAGTGAACACTGATTTGCTCTGCATTCTTCCCTCCAAGGGAACCCAAGGTGACAAAAGTCTGTGGTCTCTGGACAAGTTGTAAAATTTCTGCCTCAAGGTGCCTCTCCAGCTCTGGGTGTTAGTTCAGCACCTGCCTCTCCTGAGTGGAGCATCCTCTGGTGACCTGGCTACCCCAGAGAAGCCATAGCCTTTGCAGCTCCTCTGCCGTGGCCTGGATGTACCCCAGAATATGCAGGGACGCGGGGCCGGCCGCATGTCCTGATGTCAGCCATGAGAGCCAGACGTTGGACGTCCACCTCACATGCCAGTATATGTCAGTGACTATAGGGCCCTAAATCTCACCATTAAAGACTGCAACCTTTGTAGGTCAAAATCTCCCATCAGGATTGATGTTCCCTTAAATCAGTGGTTCTCAACCTTCCTAATGCCGCAACCCTTTAATACAGTTCTTTATGTTGTGGTGACCCCCAACCATAAAATTATTTTTGTCGCTACTTCATAACTGTAATTTGCTACTGTTATGCATCTTAATGTAAATATCTGTGTTTTCTGATGGTCATAGGAGACCCTGCTAGCTGTTCTCGACCCACAGGTTGAGAACCGCTGCCTTAAACGAAATCATCTAAAGCTTGGCAGGATTAGCTTTTTAACTTAGGCAATGATTATTTATCTTCTTCTTATAATTTCGCTTCATCAAATATCTGTTGTTTTATCACTTTATTTGGTACTAGTTAAGGACATCATACATCCCTTATGCTTCTCTGTTAATATCTGCTGGTTTATATCTGACTGCCCACCATTTTTCATATTGAATGAATTATTGCATACTGCCCAAAGATCTTCAAATTACAAATGTTTCTTCATATTACAAATGTTCAGCCCAGCTGTCGTGGCTTAGTGGTTGAACATTGACCTATGAACCAGAAGGTCATGGTTCAATTCCCAGGAAGAACACATGCGGGGTTGTGGGCTCGAGTTGCGGGCTTGATCCCCAGTGTGGGGCATGCAGGAGGCAGCCGATCAATAATTCCCTCTAATCATTGATGTTCCTATCTCTCTCTCCCTCTTTCTTCTTCTCTGAAATCAATACAAATATATTAAGAAAACAAACTAACAAATGTTCATGTTCATAATTTTTTTAAAAAAGAAAGAAAAACAGAACAAACACCCCAGCTGGGTGAATACGTCAGAATGAGGAGGAAGATGTGGGGAAGGAACAAATTTTCCTCTAGTCTCAAGGTTCTTTAACTGGTTGAATAATCATAGACATGGGACAGATTAGCAAGAGAAAAATAACCAAAGGTAATACCTACAGATGTATGGGAACCCCATATATGTGCGAGAGGCAGGAACCCCGCATGCAGGAGAGGTCCAGAGACCGAAAGGGTGGCGTAAGGGATGAGGTAATGTCCTTAGGGGCCGCAAAGGCTCGATGCAGGAGAAGGAAAGCAGGTGTTTAGCACCGTATTTTCTGGCGTATAAGACGACCCCCAACTTTCCTAGTTAAAATATAGAGTTTGGGATATATTCGTCCTATAAGATGACACCTGGGGTATATATAAGACGACCCTCAACTTTTGAGGAGATTATCCTGGGTTAAAAAGTCATCTTATATGCTGGAAAATACGGTAAATAAAAGTTTGCCCTGCCGTGCAGTCGGGTAAAAAAAGAGATTATGGCTGATAACCTTGTCTTATGAGCAGGTCTCCCAAATTCAAGTTCTGGGTAGTTCAGGTGAGAAGCACAAGTTTCTCTTGACCTGGAGGCTAAAACTGCCTGGAGCTCCAGACAGTCTGCATACCTCAGAGGCAATCTTTGGGGGGCTCCTTCTGAACCCCCACAAAGGCTTCTGTCACCCTGCCCCTCATTCTGTGCTGTCCCCAGACACTTCTAGACTGAGGTGGGGGCTTTACATATATACCCTCCAATCCGCCGCCCAGGGCAGGCTTGTACTGACTGAGAAAAGTCAAAACACACTGACAGTCTTTCTGCAACTATTTCTGTTATTCCTGAGCTTAGTTCTCTAGCATCTCTGGCCAGAGAGTAGCGAGCTAGGCTCACCTAAGGATGCAAAGCTGGAAAACTCCGATGCAAGTAAAAATGCCTATATGACCATTCACTTCTTTGTACTTGTAGCCAGAGTTTTGAGACCCTAAGAACTCATTTAAAATACAGTGGTACCTCGAGATACGAATTTAATTCGTTCCATAACCTTGAGGCGTGGGAAACTATGAGACGCTCGAGTCGAGGTAAACTGGTGGGTTGTGTGCAGCCGGCCGATCCGCGCGATGACTCCTATCTCAACTGTTGCTCGTATTTCAAAGCAAAAATTGATCGCTCGACGGCTCGTATCTCAAAAATCTCGTATGTTAGGGCTCTCGTATCTCGAGGTACCACCTTATATTTGTCCTTCAGGTTTGGACTCTGAGTCTCCCAGGGCTTAACCATGCTACCCGGCTCTTGCCTGTCGACCCAGTAGGAGACTTTGATTCCCACCAGTTCCCTAAAATCGCCTCCCAGGCCGAAAGGGATATCACCAAACTCGGCTGCAGCTGCTTAAAGGCTGGAAGGCTGGTGAGCCGTGCACCATGTGTAGACCACTCTCTGGCTTCCTGGCTGGGGTCTCAAAGCGGGTGGGTGGGGGTGGGCATCTCAGGGGCGCTACCTGCCACTGTAAAGTGCAACAGGATATGGCAAGACATCCCGCAGCAGGTAACGGTGCGGGTGGGTGAGAGGGAAAGTTACGGGCAGGCCTGGTGGAGGGTCCCTCTGCCCAAAGCGAGTGCAGACGGGCAGGCAAGGCCGCCTTTTTATGGGCTGCGTGAAACAAAAGACATCAAAACCGTTGCTGGCTTTCTGGTCTAGCCCAGAGCCACGGCCACATCCCCCTAATAAGGAACCCGGGGCAGAGATATTTCCAACCGCCTGTGGAATGTGCGTCTCCAACCCTCTCAATTTAAGGGAGGCCCCGAGCTACCGGCCCCACAGCTGTTAATCTGCATGATTACCCAGGAACAGTAAAACCATCAGCTCTCTGGTCCCGAGCCGCGGGGAGCAGGAAGCAGTCCCTGGTTGATCTCTGGGAAACAGTGGGAGAAACAGGCCTGGCTGGGAACCTGGCTGGAGGAAGCAGGCCCCCACCACACCGATGCTCCCCGCCCTCCTCCTTCCCCCACCCCCACCCCCCACTCCCTAGACGCCCGTTCTGGGCCCGGGCTGTGGAAACTTCAGTGAGGCAGGGAGAGCACCACAGAAATGCTCTGTGGAATCCTTGGGAGATGTTAATAATTGGGAGGGATGTTCCGAACCGGTTCGTTTTTACTAGTATTTGGTGGTTTTTCTCGATCCGTGTAATTAAAAGAGAGAAGTCAGAAAGAAAAACACTCTAATTATGCTCGCCAACTTAGGAAAAGAGAGCCGCCTTTTCATAGAAATGAAACAAACAAAATAGTGTCCACTAATAGGGTCTCCCTCGTTCGTTTTCTAAATATTTGTTGAGCATCTCTGAATGAGTCCCTTTACTAGGTAGGACTAGGATTCATAAGGTCCTTGCCTTGCCCATAAGGACCGGCAGTCCAGCAGGAAGATGGAAGCCTTGCCCCTCAGCAGGATGGGAAAATACAAGATACCTGGAGAGATACGAGGAGGACACCTGCCCCAATGGGAGGGCATCAGGGAAGGTTCCACAGAGGAGGAGATGGCCAGGGGGAAGTGAGACAATGATAACAGCCAGGGATAGTCAGACCAATTAGGAAGAAGTTTCAGACCAAAGGACCAGCAGGTGTCCTGTTGCCTGGGGTGATCTGTGTGTCTGTGTCCTAATCTCAGGCCCAGAATCACTCTGGGTGTTTATTTTTTATTTTATTTTATTTTTTAATATATGTTATTGATTTTTTACAGAGAGGAAGGGAGAGGGATAGAAAGCCAGAAACATCGATGAGAGAGAGACATCGATCAGCCGCCTCCTGCACGCCCCACACTGGAGATGTGCCCGCAAGCAAGGTACATGCCCCGGACCAGAATCGAACCTGGGACCTTTCAGTCCGCAGGCCGACGCTCTATCCACTGAGCCACACCGGTCTCGGCCGCTCTGGATGTCTAGAAATAACGAGGGAAGCCCCTCTCCTGAGCCTGAAAGCCACGGCTTGCCCCACTCCTTTCAGTGGCCCTGAATGCCACATCTTTGAAACAGCTTCAGTTGATTGTCTTGATTCCATTTGATGTTATTCTGTTTTTATCAGTCCTCCTAAATAAACCTGAAAGTTATTCAAAACAATAGAAAATCCTTTTACTCTTCATATTTAGAAATGTTATAGCAGCCTCAAAAATAAGGCGTGGCTGAGTCTTTGTGTAATGAGAACTTCTGAGTAGAAGTGCATCGCCTGGACGGAAGGGAAGCAGAGGATAGAAGGCATTCCTGCTGGTCTTAAAGAGGCAGGACCTCACAGACCTTCCTGAAGGTCTGCACTCCCATTAGGTAGAAAAGTTTTGCCACAGTGGAAGTAATAACCCAGGAGTCAAACAACATAGAAACAGGCTCCCAAATGTGTTTACTGCTGGCATGCAACTAATGAAAGAGAGAGAGAGAGAGACAAACACACACACACACACACACACACACACACACACACACACACCACACATTCACCGACTGGGAAAGATCTGGGAAAAAACTACAAAAGCAGCTGGGTTTATGTGAAGAAAGAATAAAGGAATTACTTCAAATATTAAAGGAAAGTAGGTTGTCAGGGATTTCTTTCCTTATTTTAAGTCAACATGGTACTGGAGTTATGCTCATGGATATTGGAGTCAAACCCCCTGGGCTGGAATCCCAGCTTCACCACTTATTAGTCATTTTCTCTGGGGACAATTACTTAAAACCTTGTATCTCAATTTTCCTTATATATGAAATGGGGCTATCAGAGTGCCTACCTCATTAATTTAGGGTGAGGATTAAATAAAGACAGACATGTAAATATGCCTTGAACATAGTCATGCTCAATAAATTTAGTGATTGTTTTTCTTACCCCCTCCCCACACACTTTTTTACCAGAAAGAACAAGGGGGAAAAAATGGGCTTAATTACAAAGAAAGGATGTTAGTCCAAATAAAAAGGAATTTCCTAAGGGCAAGTATGTATATCAACGTAACAATAGTTTTCCTAGAAAAAGCAAGTCTCCGAAAGGAGATGGACCCTGATCTGCTGAGGATGAGCGACATGAAATGCCAGGAAGGCCTTGTTTGGGAGACAAGAAAGGGCAGTGATTAGAGACCGAATACTTGGGTTCAAGTCTCAGCCTCATCATGCTACAAACGAGACCATAGGCCCCAAATGGAATCGCGTGTGCTAAGCCCCACATCACCAAACCGAGATTTAATTACAGTTTCGACTCTTGGAAATGGAATTTTAAACCAGTCAGGAATCACCTGGTCAGTATTAATTAGATGGTCTATCTGCCTGATAGACCCCAACCATCCCGTCTAAGAAAAATAACCTTGAAATAACCCACATTTGTGCCCAGTACCACTTCTTTGCTTCTGCTGCTCCCTTCTCCCTATAAAATCTCTTGCCTTGTAGAGCTCATCGAAGCTCCTTGCTGTCGGCTAGATTGTATGCTGCCCTATTATGAATCACTGAGTAAATCCAGTAAGTTCTTTAAAATTTATTCAGTTGAATTTTGTTTTTAACAGCCACAAATCAGGTCCATACTGTTTTCCATAATGGCTGTACCAATTTACATTCCCACCACAGTGTACAAGTGAAAACCCTTTTCTTCACATATACCATCCGCCTCTCTGTTGCAGATGAGGCAGCTTTTAGCAGCTTCTGTTTTTATTTTTTAAATCCTCATGGATGATTTTTTTTTTAATTGATTTCGAGAGGAAGGGAGAGGGAGAGATAGAAACATCAATGATAAGCGAGAATCATTGATCGGCTGCCTCCTGCACGGCCCCAATTGGGGATCAAACCCACAACCTGGGCATGTGCCTTTCACTGGAATCAAACCTGGGACCCTTCATTCTGCAGGCCAACGCTCTATCCACTAAGCCAAACCGGCTAGGGGCTGATGATATGTTTTTATTGATTTCAGAGAGAGGAAGGAGAAGAGGGAGAGGGAGAAAGAGAGAGAGAAACATTGATGGGTTGTCTATTGTATGAGCCCCGAACCCACAACCGGGATATGTGCCTCTCCCTTTCTGGAGGACACTGCAGCCAGCGAGGCCACGTTGGCCGGAACCCTTCCAGCAGCTTCTGGGCCGGGCACGGGGCCTGTTCTAACTGCATGTGCACAGGGGAACTTCGCTGTTATTTTGAAAGACTCGCTATGAAAATGTTGAAATCAATTTAAAACTCAGATTAATAAAAGAAACTTCAGCATCATATTTGTCAGTGAAAGGAAAGGAAGATCCCCGTTGGATGTTTAAATACATTTGTAACTTCAGAACATTTCTGAATGTTTGTAAAAGGGTTTTAAGTTTCTTTTTTTATTATCTACTTTGAGAATACAGTCTTTCTCTGGTCCCCTGAAGTGTGTGAAGGGACCATTGGTAAAAGTCTTGTTAAAGGTAGTCATTTCCAACATGAAACCAGAAATAGAAAAAGGCTCGTCTGTGGAAGCAAGCTCAAGTGTCTCATGTTAATACTTAAAAAAAGGCCCGGCAGGTGTAACTCAGTCATTTGAGCACCTAGAGGTCTCCTGATTCCTGGGGGGAGTGCGGGAGGCAGCTGAGGGCCCCACCCTCTTCGTGCGGGAGGCAGCTGATCCGATGTTTTTCTCCCTCTCTCTAAAAAATCAATAACAAAATTAAAAAGTAAGTTTTATACAAACTCAATGTTCATATCTTCGTTATTCTATTTTCCTTTCATAATTATATAACAACGAAATAGTAATTATTATTTTCACCAAGCCCTATATAAGCTGCCCTATCCCCTCCAATGGATTCCAGTGTGCCATGCAAGTATTAGGATTTTCTGTGTGTGGAATGTTGTGGAAAGCACTGCCCTAGAGAAGGTGCCAGGTCCTGTTGATGCCCAGACAGCGAGACTTCTCTAACTTCTTCCTTGTTAAATGAACTCACCTCTGATTCAGATATTGAGAGAGTCTGCGCTCCAAAGGATGCCAAATCTCTCCCCAGCCCCAAGCCAATCATGCAATTTCATTCTCCTTGCCAATGATAGAGTTCGGAAGAGGCATGTGATAGGATTCTAGCCAATGAGCTGGGAAATGAAGATTTTCTGAATGGGGCAGATAGAGAGGCTTCTGCAGAGACATGACAAAGGCTCGTTCTTCCTTCCAGCCTCTGTACGTTGTTGAATGAGTGTGTGATACCTGGAGCAGCTGCAGCTATCCTGTGACCGTGAGGAATTCATCCCGAGGACAACCCAGCCTGTGGGGATGGTGGAGCCGAAAGGCTGCAAGGACACTGGACCCTGAGACCATTGAGCCACTCAATTAGCCAGCCCTGGAGCTCTCTCTCCTCTGGACGTCATGTTATATGAGGTAATGAGTTTTCTTCCTATTTAAGTCATTTTTATCTATATTTTCTACTACTTGCATCTGTAAGTATCTTCACTGGTGATACGCAGTGGATTCGATGCCTTCAGATGAGAATCTCAGTTCACAGTGCTCCAGTACAGTGGTTCTCAACCGGTGGGTTGCGACCCCTTTGGGGGTCGAATGACCCTTTCACAGGGGTTGCCTAAGACTATTGGAAAACACCTATTTCCCATGGTCTTAGGAACCAACACACCAGCTCCTCGGTGTAGCAAAATGTAGCAACGTAGTTTACTGTTGTTATATGAAGACTGTTACCCATGCTACACCACGATTCAAGATAAAATTTCATCTATTTGTAATTAGAAAGAAATATTTCACAATATATAATTACATATTGTTTTTGTGACTAATCCCTATGCTTTAATTATGTTCAATTTGTAACAATGAAAATACATCCTGCATATCAGATATTTGCATTACAGTTCATAACAGCAGCAAAATTACAGTGATGAAGTAGCAACGAAATAATGTTATGGTTGGGGGTCACCACCACATGAGGAGCTGTCTTAAAGGGTCACGGCCTTAGCAAGGTTGAGAACCACTGCTCCAGTAGGACATGAGCATGCCAGCATTACAGTCACTGTAATTCTTTGCCAGCGTGATAGGCAGCATTTGGTTAAAGACGGGTAGGGCCTGCCCATCTACTCAGAAGGAAGAACTGTTTTAAGGACTTCCGCCTTCTGGCTGCAGTCATGGGCCTCCGCTTTAATCACAACGAGTCTGTCTGTTGATTCAGGCTGGCCCAGCAGGAACCCTGCTTTCTAATTCCAGCCATAAAATATGCTTAAAAGTAATATATTTGCACTTAAAGGGAACACATTCTTTAATTTAAACTTGTCATTGATTGCCACCAATCTTCTTCCAATTAGTTGCTTTAACCATACTTGTGGTTACAACCACGTGTTGTGAGTAATAAACTAATGCATACCTCCATCATGCATAACAACTTGCCTGGAGTAAAGAGTGTGTGAGTGTGGGAGAGACAGAGACAAAGAGGATGAGCCAGAGAGACTTGGGGACAGACAGAGAGAAGTACATGCACGCAGCCACATGGGATCTCTCCTGTGAGAACGGGGTCTGGCCCAGCCCAGCCCAGCCCAGCCCAGGTCTGTGAGACTGGGAGGTGTAATCACAGTGAACTTTGTCCTTTGACATGACTCAGGGTGAAAGGCATAAGAGACATAAAATAAGGCCTCTGTAGACTTAGTTTTCAGTGCTGTAGCTGAACTCAATTTATGCATTCAAGTAGACTTGGCACCACTTAGTTAGATGATCTCATTAACTTCTCACACAGCCTTCCATGAACGATATTGTCCCCATTCTAAAGACACAAAGTTGAGACACATTGATGGCCATTTTCAGCCACGAGAAAAGCCAGGCAGAAGACAAAGTCAAGAGCACAGAGGAGGAAGGAACCGCAGAGAAAGTCAAAAAATGAATGGAACCAAGCCTGGAGCCCACTCCTTCTGACCTTCCCATTCTATGAGCCAGTGCAACTCTTTATTGTTTAAGCTTGTTGGATCTGGCCTTTCTTTTGCTTGGAGCTGAAAACAAAAAAAATGACTCTCCACATTGGAGCCAACTTGGGATCTGGAAGAACCTGGTTTGAGGCTCCAGCTTTGTCAACTTACTGTGTACAAATCCCAACATCCCCAAACCCTGGTTTCCTCATCCGTGAAACTGGACATCATAATCCCTGTCCTGTTTACTGTGGGGGAATATCGCGAGGGTTGAAGAGACAAAAGCTACAAAAGCTCTTTGAAGCATGTCATTGTTATGTACGGATGAGATGGGCTTACTCTTAGGACACATAAGTTTGCAATGTGCTCAAGAAACCTACTTGTCTTTCTGGGTATGTTCGAGTAAGTAACAATGCTGTAGTTTGAGTTTCCATTTTCTTTTTTCATTTCCCTTCTCTTTTCATTAGCCTCTCAGAGATGTGTGGGAAGCAGTGACAGTTTTTCAACGCCATTTTGCTCCTCCTTCAGCAGACTCTCACACAAAAGGATACAGCGACTTCTGTAAACACCTCGGTGAAACCCCTCTCTAGTCTGTGCTCAGAACACGAATTGAGACGTGGAAGCGAAGAGACCTTTGGGGGGCCAGAGAGAAATTTGTCTAATCCCAGAACAGAGCGGGACATTTATCCTCCTCAATGGTAAATGAAATTGTCAAAGGCATTTAATGGATTGGCAGAATTTTAAATGGAAACCGTGTGTTTTCAGAAATGCACTAACTTGTGATCATTCACTGCGGAGGGGAATTAAATTGAAGTGAGGAGAGGAAATCTCGCCTGTGAAAAAAACACAAATGCAGAGCATAAGAACCATCGAGAACCTGGGAGGCCCACTGGTCAATTAAGTGCCACGTAAAGATTTCCAATTTTCTTGTAGTAAATTATTTATTTAGCTCTTACATACCATCAATATATTTTACAAGTTTAATACCCAAATTATAGCTGGCCCACCCATTTATGGCCCCATAAATGAGTCCTGACTTCCCAATGTGAATTCTTGTTCCTGGCGGTGTCAGATTTAGATTGGATTTGGATCTATGGCTTTTATCCTTATCAGACATTTCGAGGCTGATATTTTATTGCTATATTTAAAATGGAAAGTGCTTTAAAATAGACTTGGGAGGGAACACAACTGATTCCTGCCCGATATGTCATTTCCTGACTTCACATCCTACCATAATCTAGGATAAAGGGTGGGAAGTCCACCTAAGACCCGCTCTGCTGACAATTTCCCCCCCACACAGAGAATTTCTTGCAGGAAAGTGAGTGATAAAAAGAATGACTTTAATCTTAAGTAGGAGTAGCTCGAGCTTTCAGCCGTAAAACTGACAGGCAATTTCCATGCCTATATACTTTGGAAGTCAAATGAATAATAAAGAATATAAATGAAACACATCTAGCCATTTCATAAGTTTTAAAGTGTAGGTGGAACTCAATTACTAAGGCTTGTTTTTCAAGGGTTGGATTTTATCAAATATGTAGAACAAACCAATAAATTAATGGCAGAAGAGAAGAGGAACAGAGCAAACCCAGGGAACGGTTCTAAAAAGGTATTTAGAGCTCTGAGCTCAGTATACCCCAGTTACTAACATGAGGGCAAAGGCAAGCTGTGACAAATGACACCCAAAATTATAATAATACAGTATTCAGTTGTGGGTTTTAGGCCTTCGGAAAAAAGTAACCAAAAAAAAATTTTTTTTAGCCTTTTCATGTTACTTTTAAAAAATTTACAATGTGAATGTTCTTTTAAATATTTTTATAAGGAGTTTTTTAATGGGCCATAAAATGATGAATTTGAA
This sequence comes from Lasiurus cinereus, assembly GCA_011751065.1. Classification (NCBI taxonomy): domain Eukaryota; kingdom Metazoa; phylum Chordata; class Mammalia; order Chiroptera; family Vespertilionidae; genus Lasiurus; species Lasiurus cinereus. Next base: position 1,455,831 of record JAAGEH010000307.1, read on the forward strand.
CATGAGATTCATAGGAACCAGCCAAGAACAGAGGGACATGAGCTCTCAGGCCTGGCACCCAGCTAGAGAGGGGACACCGAGAATAAGCCACCCGTGGGAACTTGCTGTTCTCATCTGGAAAATGGGCCTGTCTCAGGGAAAGACAGCAGGACAAAGTGCTCTGGAAAAGAAACATGGCATTTGATATTAAAGAAAATTATTAAGAAAAAAGAAGGAATTGTCTTTTTAAGGACCTTCGAGTCATTTTAAAAATAAAATTAGATCAGCTTTGCAGTTCCAACTCCACCTCTGAGGCTTAGCACTACATGCCTTCCGAGCTGGGCCAGCCACATAACTTGTGGCTCCTTGTTCAAACAGCAGAGGAACTAAAAGTACTAAGTTAAAAGATTTTTCCTTTTCTTTCTGGGTCTCTTGACTTGTCGTGGTGTGCTCTGATTTGCCATATACCGAATTACATAGAGAAATTGCAATTTTTAAAATTATGAGCGTGAATTTTACTGTTCATCTTTAAATTGTGCTCTGCCGGTTTTAAATGAAAATAGAACAGCATTGAAATTATATGCAGTGATGTAAAAATATTTCTCTCTTTTCCACGTCCAGCACGGAAAGAGAGTGGGTCCAGTTCCTGAGTAGAGGAGCTGGGGACTGAGAAATAAAAGAAAGAAAGAGACGAGACACAAAATGGAAGGAAAAGGGAGGGAACCAGGTGGGACTGCTGCCCTCTTCTCCTGGAGAGACAGTGACCCAGCACCCATGCAGGGTGTTTATTTTGTACCCCCAAATACCAGGAAGTTTCACCAAAAGTCAAGACAAAGGAGACTATTTGCATTCTTGAGTAGGCCCGAGCATTCCTGGTGCTTGGCTGGATTTACATATCAAAACCCACTACCTGACACCGGGGCTGAAATGAAGGTCAAACTGCTAATACCCTGGCCTTTTTGGCAAAGCGTGTTCCCTGGGCGAGGCTTTGCCTGTGGCCTTGAGTTCAGCTGACAATTTAAAGAAATGCCCATGTGCCTTCCCAGGCGCTCTCTACACGCAGAATCACCAAAGTAACACCATTCTTATTTTGCACTTCATTCACGCATATGTATTTTGTTCTTACCAAAGCAGTGAAAACGCTATGCAAAATGGTTTGGCTTGGCTGACTGAGGAGGAGAGATGGACTTCTGGAAAAGGAACTGCTGTTTGCCCTATCTCCCCCTTTCCTTTTACGTCATCATTGTCAGTAGATGTGGTGACTACTACAAGGTTCAATGGGTCGTTAGTGTTTTCTAGAACTCCATGTCTTCCTGCGCTGGAAGCAAGTTCTGGAAAGCAAGTTTCCGAATGGAAAGCCTAGCCCCATGGGGCTTTCAGCCCAGAATGTTGGGCTCAGGAGACAGCAGCAGCCAGTGAACAGGAACATTGCCCGAATGCTCAGCTACCCCCATGCTCCGTGTCCCAGCAGACTCTATACACAAAACACCAATTCCAAAAGAGCAGTAGTACGAATGTCAAGATGTTGACAGAGCCTTAAACCACGTGTGGGCCTCTGATCACCAGGCCTCGTGACACTGCACAGGTTACACACCCGTGAAGCCATCTGGCCTGCCACCAAATCCCTACCTGTGGTTCTCGAGGATTGCCGGTGGGGGAGACAGTCACCAGCCTGCAGTGAGCTCAGCTCTCTTCAGATGCTCATTACCTGCCTGGCCCAGCCATAGGGAAATCCCTGTAGACTGCCCTCCCCCTCCTCCTCTTCCTCATCCTTTTGCCCTGGGCACACCCACTCCAACTTGCTCTCTTAGACTTTGAGAAAATGCAAAATTCAAAAGCAAGAAAACAAGCAAATGCCATTTGCTTGTACCTCTCCTCTTTCTCTTAAAACAATGTTTATGCTCCATGCAATGAGGCAAATTTGGCCAGTCCTCACTATTGCCAAATTTTAAAACCTAGATGGCAAAAAGAAAAGAAAAAAATACACACACACACACACTTTCCTCATTGTATTACCTGGGCATGATTTTATAGGGGAAGGCAATTTACTTTACAAAAAAAATCATGCACCCTAACCCAGTGGTCTGCAAACCTTGCCTCGCAAGCCACATGCAGCTTTTTGGCCCCTTGAGTGTGGCTCTTCCACAAAATACCACGGCCTGGGCAAGTCTATTTTGAAGAAGAGGCATTAGAAGAAGTTTAAGTTTAAAAAATTTGGCTCTCAAAAGAAATTTCAATCGTTGTACTGTTGATATTTGGCTCTGTTGACTGGTGAGTTTGCCGACCACTGCCCTAACCAGTTTGGCTCAGTGGATAGAATGTTGGCCTGCAGACTCAAGGGTCCCAGGTTCCATTCTGGTCAAGGGCATGTACCTTGGTTGCGGGCACATACCCAGTGGGGAGTGTGCAGGGGGCAGCTGATCAATGTTTTTCTCTCATCCATGTTTCTAACTCTCTATCCCTCTCCCTTCCTCTCTGTAAAAAACTCAATAAAATATATTTAAAAAACAAACCCCAAAAAAGCATGGGCTGGAAATGTAAACATGTTGGTGTACAATGCTACTTTACTAATGCTGCTTAGGTGAGTCCAAAGAGAGTTCCCCTGAGAAAAACCACAGGTTTGGGATGAAACGCATGCCTTTCTATATGCAACTGGCACTTGACTGTAGACGGGGAAATGACTAGGCTGTGGAATAATAAGGAAACGGAGCGAGTTTATTAAAATTTCTTAAATAATCCTGGAACACTCCCAGGTGTCTGGAAACTCTCTTCACTCCCTGAAGAATAATGCCTGAGGGGAGAAAGACCTGTTTTGCATTTTTGGGTTATTTTCCCTTTCTCTTTCCAAACTCAGCATTCCTGGGGTCCCCAGGTTTGTAAAATAGTTCAGGAAGAAGCAAGGCCGCAGGGTCGCTCTCGTTGGGTCAGGGTTCGGTTTCTTATTTTGCGCCTGTGCAGAAATATTTTCACTTGCGCTGTAGGACGAGGCACTGTCTGAGTGAGGAAGAGGAGGAGGAGGAGAAGCAGATGGTTTCTTCTTTGGTTCTTGAAGCTTCAGAATGGCTCCCTCACTTTCTGCTAACCAAGCCTCCTCCCTCCGAGATTTAAGATCAGAGTTGAGTATCCAGATTCCCACTGATTTAACTTTTCCAAGAGCCCAGTTTTCTTCAATGCTGAACAGATTCAGTATGTTGGACGGAGACAAGGGTGTCCTTTGGAGAGGTGAGCAAACTCACAGGCCAGACTGACCACATTGATAACTTGGTGGCAGCCAGAAGCACATTCCTCACTTCGCTCATAATCCCCTTGCATGTGGGCAGATGCCAACTAAAAACCATGTGTTCGGCCCTTCCTACGCCTTTCCTGGAACCCTAAATGGACAGCCTTTCCCCCCCGGCTGGTCAGCAGCTTGTTGTGCTCCGAGGTGGTGGTGATGCAGGGAGGAAGCTGGGGTCCCCCAGAGGTAACTATTTAATAACCTGCTCTCTACCAGATCCGCGTTCTTTCCCTTTATAACTGTTAGGAGCTGAGTTACATGCATTGGAATAAAACTAGCTACTTAAGACTTAAAACGCATTCTACTCAAGACGCATTCGGGAACAGAAAGTCAATGAGGGAACCCAGGAGAAGGGAAGGGACGGTGAGGAGCTATTGCTCAGTGGGGGTGTGATGATCATTTGGGGTTTGGGAACTAAAGATTGTACATCCTTGTGAATGCACTAAATGCCCCTGAATTGTACACTTTGAACCCGTTAGTTTCTTCAAAAAGTGAAACAGATTTTATTCATTTTTTTATTCTACAGGCAATTCTTTTGTGAGTTTCAAATACATTTTCTTTTGTTTTTAACATGTTTTTATTTATTTCAGAGAGGAAGCGAGAGGGAGAGAAAGAAACAGCAATGATGAGAGAGAATCATTGATTGGCAGCCGCCTGCACGCCCCACACTGGGGATCGAGCCCCAAACCCAGGCAGGTGCTCTTGACTGGGAATTGAACCATGACCTCCTGGTTCATAGGTTGACACTCAACCACTGAGCCACACCAACCAGGCCAGGAATACGTTTTGAGAGAAAAATTCACATCACCAAATGAGTCTGTAAGAAGAGAGCTTCGCAATTAGCCGATGAATCTGTCCAGTAGTTATTATTAGAGACCAAAGAATGGTTTTCTTCTGTTTCCTGGAAAGACGTCCTCTCTTCTTGCCTAAGGAAAGACTGAATGTGGCTCTCTTTGGATGAGGTGGTTTTCTCACACAGCAAGAACCACGTCGATGAGGGTGGCGATGCCAGAAGTGGTCCCCTGTCCAGTGCTGTGCGCCTCCTTGCTGAGTGAATGGCTTTGGCTGGAACAGCAGGGCTCAGTATGATGCCCGGTGCTCCAGTCCCCAGTCACTGCCCCACCTGCCTTGTCCAAGTTCAAAGGCACAACAAACATTAGTGACACCCTCCAGCCTTCAGTGTGAGCTTGGCTTTCTAGTCCCCCAGCACTCCACTGCAGCACAGGTGCCACATGAAGCAGTAATTAAAGAAGTCGCTCACGCCAGACTATGACACAACCCAGCCCCGCCGGGGCTTAAATATAGCCACTCACTGTCAAGTGCATGCAACGCAGAACCTCTCAGGCATGAGCTAATTGATGTGATCAGTGTTCTAGTTCTCTCCAAAAAGGTTTTTTTTTGTGTGTATGTGTGTGTTTTTTTTTTTAAAAGAAATAGCCCAAGTGTGTTTATATTTTAAATGTGTATATTCGGTTTGACTTTCGTCACAGCCGTTGTGACAGATGCATGACCCCACCTGACTGGGTGCCCGAGTTGCATGAGCTTCTGGGTTTCCATGGACCTTTGTTTACGAACTCATGACTGCCCAGCTGCTAAGTCCTTTTGAAGTTTCAGATTTGCCCGGTATGTAATTAGGGCTGAATTGTTGGTTGGTTTTCCAGTAAAAACATAAACAGTAAAATTTAGAAAACTCGTCAGCCCTTTTCGTGCTATCACAGAGGCGTACAACCGAAGAGACTCTAGAGCAGCGGTTCTCAACCTTCCTAACGCCGCGACCCTTTAAGGCAGCTCCTCATGTGGTGGTGACCCCCAACCATAAAATGATATCCATTGCTACTTCATAACTGTCATTGTGCTACTGTTGTGAATCGTAATGTAAATATCTGTGTTTTCTGATGGTCTTAGGCGACCCCTGTGATGGGGTCGATGGACCCCAAAGGGGTCGCGACCCACAGGTTGAGAACCGCTGCTCTAGAGTTGATTTTCCAAATGTCCCCATTTCAGAACCGCAGCCCAGAGAGGTTGAGTAACTACCCCGAAACCCCACAGCGGGTTAGCAGTGATGCCCGACCAGCAGTCCGGTCTCCGCTCCCTCGTCACTGTTGGGATCCACCGCTTTGCCCTTCCTCGCTGAAGAGGACTTGAAGACAAGGGATGATGCAATCCCAGAAGCGTACCATGATATCATATTTTAAATTATTTTTCCACACATGGCATAATGAAAAAAACCCCAAACCACAACAGTACCTTAGAAATCTGCTTCACGTCTCACACATGTGGCTCCCTGGCGTTAGGCAAACCACGCAGGCTGGGGCCTTGCTGAAACCTTAAAACAAACCAGGCCAATTCTGAGGTCTAGACAGGCCCCAGACAGGCTTTCCAGAAGCTTTGAAATGCGATTTTAGAACGGGGTAATTTAGAGGCACTTGAACCCAGCAGCCAAACTGACATTCAGACCATTTATTTTGAAAACATTTTTAAAGCATCTCCTCACCCCCTTTAAAATACAATTTTGTGTTTTACTTGGGGCAGACCAACTGGAATCGCAATGATTAAGGTACAGCGTGGCTAACTCTCAGTAAGTCCCGAGCACAGAAAACGCAGCCTCCTTCCTCGGGGCGCTTAACCCAAGACCCAGGAGAAACTTGCTTTGTCGAAAAATATTCCAAAAGTGATGTTCAATTGTTACATTGCTTTTGCAGCAGTAGAGGGTCAGTCTTTTAGATTCTATTTATATATTAAAGAGACTTGGGAATCATTTCAACTATAACTTGTATTCAAGGCAGCCAAATGATTCATCTACACAAAAGCATCCTTGCTGCAAAACTTGGTCTTGCAATTTAATTAGTAGGTGCTCCGCATTTTGCTTTCAGTGAAATTTCTTTCTAGGGCGCATAGACTGGGCCATAATCTTCTTTTTCTATAAAATAGCCAGGAACCATAATTACAAAGATGCCAGAAATCCTATCACCCTCTAAATGCTTTGTATTAAGGGGAATTCCCAATGTGTGGACAAACAACCATTTCTATTTCAGACTTGTTTTGTGTCTGAACAGCAGGAGTTTTGTGTGTGTGTGTGTGTGTGTGTGTGTGTGTGTGTGTTTTCAAATTAGGGACACTGCTGGGTGGGAAAGGTATCTGAGAGAATCAGATCCTGCTGTCTCACACGAGGGTCCAGGCGTGGTTCTTAAAGTTTCGACCTTGGGAAAGCACCATCACTCTCTCTCGGCAACGTAAGATGATTGATAATTTACCTTGAAATGTAACTAGGAAATAACACCAGGCTGTGATGGCTCGGCAGCCTCTGGGTTTGTTCTCGAAAATCCTTTTTAGTCATTTTAAATTCAGCTTTTTAAAAGTCTTAGTCCAATTGCCCTTGGGGAACAATAAAGTGGCAATTAGGTATGACAAAGGCCTAGAGTAGACACCGTTACTTATGGCCACAGTAAAAGAAAAAAGATGGCTCCATGAACCTATCAAGCAAACCTGCGAAATGGAATGGGCTGCTGGGCCTTTTGAAAAATGTCTCCAAATATTTGCAGGATGTATTTTTGGCTAGTTCTCGCTTGAGATATGAAACCATTTTCTTTTATTGGAGGATTTACTACCATTACATTTTATATTAATTTAACAACTTGATCAGGCAATCATCATTTATTTGCCTGAATTACCAGTCCCTTAGTACTTCATCAGCAAAGGGAAATATTTCATAGACCACGAGGCAAAGCCTCTAATTACTGCGAGAGCGTAATTTAAGGGAACTTCAACAGGTATTATAATTTTGGCCAATTGAGTTACTAATTTGGGGAATCAATTATCTCCCAGATTCCTTGTTTAATTGGGAGAGGCTGTCCAATTACACATTGATAGAGCAGTAATATTTGCATCTACATCTCTTCAGCCCATCAGCCAACTGAGCCTGGTTGTCAGGTCATACCTGTAGTTGTGTGAGTTTGATACACTGTGTATCAAATTATATTTATAATTTGCATCAAATCCACTCAAACTTTTCTCCCCATATAATTCTTCCTCCACCATCTAAAAATGTAAAACAGTTTTATTCACATAGATCGTCTGCTTTCTCTTCTTTCCTCTGACCCCAATAAAGATACTCAACCTCAAAAAGAAAAAAGAAAAAAAAATCAAAGGGAACAACTTACTAGTGGCAAAAAGAAAATTAACGTCATTCCATGCTTCAAGGTGAAATCATTACAAACCTGTACTACAATCCCAATGTAAATTATGCAAATCCTTGAAAAAACAAGATCATAGGTGTCATAAATGTCTGTATTTTGATCTCGTGATATCACTTCCAGGTTTTACCCAGATGAATGTTTCCAAAGAGGAAAGAAATCTATATCGCAAAGATACTAGGTGTACTAGTTAATAATGCGGATTTTTTTCAATAGATGGAGTTACACATATGTAGATATATATGCGATTTGATATGTATGCTATTTTGTATTGACAACAAGCTTTGAAACTTCATATGTCAAATTTGCTGAAGGTGTTAACATCATAGATATTTTTATGCTTAAAAAATGTCAAATTTTGTGCCCAAAAAAGAGCATTTGCGGGAAGTTTTAATTCATTATTTTGAAGAAAAGTACTGCTGAATACTTCGGGAAGCTTATGGTGAGCATGCACCATCTCAAGATACTTGTGAATACTGGTTTAAACACTTTAAAAGTGATCATTTTAATGTGAAAGACAAAGAACGCCCAGGTCAACTGAAAAAGTTTGAAGACCAACAAGGACAAGCATTATTGGATGAAGATGCATGTCAAACTCAAAAACAACTTGCAGAAAGATGAAACGTTGCTCAGCAAACAATTTCTGATTGTTAACAAGCAATGAGGAAGATTTTAAAGGAAGGAAAATGGGTGCCACATCAACTGAACAAAAGACAAATGGAAAAACCGAAAAGTCATCAGTAAAATGTTCACTTCGTGCTTCAATGGCATGAGAGAAAGTCTTTTTTTGCATCGAATTGTGACTGGTGATGAAAAGTGGATTTATTTTGAGAATCCCTAATGCACAAAATCATGGGTTGATCCAGGTCAACCATCAACATTGACTGCAAGGCCAGACAGCTTCGGAAAGAAGAGAATACTCTGCATTTGGTAGATCAGGAAGGTGTGATGTCTTATGAGCTTCTAAAACCAGGTGAAACCATTAATACTGATTGCTACCAACAACAAATAATCAATTTGAACCAGGCTTTGATCATGAAACAACCAGAATGTGCCAGAAGACATTGGCAAAGTAATATTGCTTCATGATGATTCACCATCACACACTTCAAAACCAGTTAAAGACATGTTAAAAGATCTTGCCTGGGAAGTATTAACTCACCCGCTGCATTTATCAGACCTTGCTCCTTCAGATGACCACTTGTTCTGATTGATGGCACATGTACTTTCTGAGCAGCATCTCAAAACGTACAAAGAAGCGGAAAATTGGGTCTCTGAATGGTTTGCCTCAAAACAAGAAAAGTTCTATTGGGACGATATCTACAAATTCCCTGAAAGATGGGGAAAATGTGCAATGGACATTACTTTGAATAAAGCACTTTTGATGTTTCTCTTGAACTTATCATGTTTTCTTTGATTACAAAATCCGCATTATTAACCGATACACCTAGTATTCTTTCCAATGCTGACAGAGTCGAGAAACACCATGAAGGAAGACCCTGTAAGGCTGGACCAGGTGAACCGATATTTGGTGTGGTAGGAAGCTTATATAATTAGGAGTTACTTTGAAACAAAAAGAATAAAATATTCAGCATAAAAGTGAATTTTTTTAGAATAAGAGAAGAAATTGAAATGACAACAAATTACAAAATTGAAAACCTGACTACCACTAGCATTAAAAAAATACTGTATATATTTTTTAATGAACTGCCTGATAAATGTCTATGATTCTTGTTGTGTATATTTCTGACTATATACTCCTTGATTGCTTCTTCACATGACCAATATTTTATTAATATAACTTTCTATAGAAAGAATGGAAAGAAAAGTCTTTTCTCTAGCTTGGTTGATAAATTTTTTTTCTATTATTGCTAGTTTAGAAATAATTATTGGCTCATAACTAATTATTGGTGAAGTTATTTAAGATATTAGGATTGTTTTCAAATTGAGAAACATTTCAATTAAGTTCCTTTGACATGTGAGTTGCTATGGACACACTTACTATTGATAGTCTGGCTACAGGTTTGTGCCATACAAACACAAGCTGATAAAAAGAAAAATAGATGTGTGGTGAATTCACAGTTGTATGTGTACACTGCGTTTTGGGATATAGTCCCGATGGGAGAGACCTAATATGTTGACCAGGTGTTAATGCTTTCAATTTTACATGTTTGAGAAGCTGAAAGAACTTTCCACAGACCAGCTCTGGTCTCCCTTATGTACATCTTGTTTCTTCTCCACCTGCCCAGCATCATACACCTCAGCCTTGCTTCTTTGTGGTTTTAGACAGGTGATTCAGCACAGTGGGCAGGACCAATAAACTAGAAGCCATCCCCTACATTGTGACGACTAGCAATAACTAAATATAAACAGAAATGCCACCAAAACACATAATTGTGTCCCATTAAACCCAAATAAACGTATTCTCAAGTTCAAGTGGCAAAGGATACTTGCAGCATCTTATTTTTCCAAATTTTACAAAAAACACATTGCTGGGCCCTGGCAGAGCCTCGGAAGAGAGACCTGTACACAGAGGGGCCTTGAACTTGAGCTTCATCTGCTTCTTGGTAAATGTGTGTCTTTCAGCAGTGCTTGGATATAGTAAGTAGACAGAGAAACGGGAAGTAAGATTATGAACACCAGCCAGGGGGAAAAATTATGGTGCAATTAAGGCAAGAAAGAAAATCAAGATGAAAAGGAACAGGGTTATTTTGTTGTGTTATGGAATGGTTAGGGAAGAATATAATCACAAGTCTTATCGTAAATATGGCAAATTTAAAATGCCTGTGGGATCTCTGACTAGAGATGTCAAGCAAGTAAAATTGCTCCTTTAAGTTCTAAAATCAGAGATTCTCTGATTAACTGAAAATAGTCCTCTGAGTCCTTAACCTGCACCTGCAATATTCTTGACCCTTTCATTCCTTCCTGACTTGACCATTCTACCTTTTGCTGAAAGTAAACCCGTAGCCTGAGATTACTTTGCTTGGAATGTAGGTAAAGGAACTTGACAGAAAGCTTCAGTAAAATGGCAAAGTCCTACTTTCTATTCTCTGTCTTAAATAATTCACCGTGCCTGCCATGTTTTAAAAGAGCCCTATGACACAGAACCAGCAGGAATCTTCATTTACTGTTCTCTTTCTGCCAATTTTTTTTTTAGCTGGGAATAAAAAGAAAAGAGATGATAGATAGTTCACTTATTATCCTCGCCTTCATTTAGACCATTTTGTCTGCCATACAAACAGAGTAATCAGAGTGAATCAACAATGAGAACCATTGTGCCCCCTGTACACAACTTAAATTCATGCTCATTGAGGCCGATGCTGCTTGACAGACTATTTTTCATGTGTATTACTCTTGCTATCTACTTGTGTCCTCATCCATTGATAGTTAATGCATCTTCTGTTATTGTTCTGTGTAGTGATTGCGGTTATCTGCTAACAATACAATGATAGAAGAAATTAAATATTAATAGGCAATTTATAAAAGGACTGAAAATTTAACATTCCAATAGATAAAACTGAAAAATGGAACATGTAAAAGGCTGTAAGAATCAGAAGGTTATTTCTCACTGACTGTGTAAATCAGAGGCTCTCCGGATGCTTTTAGTGCTGTCTAAGGATTCACAGAAGTTAAAACCTAAATGTCTACAGTGGAAAATGGGGTTCGCCAGCTGGCATGTAAAGAACAATGTTAGGCAATCTTTGTTTTGCTCTTTTGGAGAAGAAGACTAAAGTCACTGGACTGATTTCAACTGACAACAAAAAAAATTTGGTTGGAGGGGGAGATCTGAACCGATTTCAAACAAATCCCTCTTAGGGACTAGATCATGCTCATTTTTTAGAACCTCTTATCTTCCTTGTCATTGGTTCCATTCTGGTGGAGGCATGTATCTCACCCTAGCTCTTCAGTTCATTGGGGTTGGGTACCAGCAACTTTACAATGGAGGGAGAAATATGTCGTCACAGATTCTTGCCTGGCTAGATTTAAGATCCTAATCTTGACCACAAAGCCTGTTCTCACAAAGTTGGCTTTCATTCAGCCAAATTTGTTGGTTGGGCCCCTATGTGCCCACCCTCGGGACAGCCAACCCTTGCCTCCTAGTATTGTCACATTAGGGTGGTAAGGACCTGACATAGGTGGTGGTGACGGAAGAGAAAGAGAGATGGATGGTAATTATTCCAGTTTCTATTGATATGTTACAGTTTACCTGAGAAATCAGTGGCTTAAAACACAAAACGAACATTTTATCACATCTTGTGGTTTCTGTGGGTTGAACTTTGGGAAGGGGTCAGCCAGGCAGTCTGTCTAGGCCAGCCTATCTTACTTGTAGTTTGATGATGGCTGGAGCATGAAAAGCAGAGGAATGGGGGCAGTGGGAGCACCAGCCAAGCATCTCTCTCTCTTCACGTGGTCTCAGGGCTGCTCCATGTGGTCCATCCACATGTGATAGTTGGAACTTCCCCATAACATGAAGGCTTTTTGCAGTTGAGGTCCAAGGAGCATGGTGGGAGCTGAATCACCTTCTATGTGTGAGCCTTGGAAGTCACATAGTGTTGCTGTCACCACACTATTGGTCAGTACAGCCAGAGAAGTCTAGTTTCAAGAGGAAGAGACATAGACCCACTTTCAATGGGAGGAATGTCAGAGAATTTGTAAATATATTTTAAATTACCCCAGTAAGGGATTAGACTAGACAAGGTTTAGTGATTGGATTTTGGGAGTGAGGGATATGGAGTAGAAGATGACTCCCAAATGAATCACCAGATATCTTAGTACTGTGTTCAGGATCCTCTAACAAAAACACTGTAGATTAGGTGTGTTTAGACAACAAGCATTCATGTCTCACTCTTCTCAAGTCTGGGAAGGGGGGAGGATAAAGGTGCTGTCAGATTCAGTGTCTGGCGAGGGCCCACCTCCTGGTTCGTAGGTGGCCATCTTCTCGCCGTATCCTCACATGGCAGGAGGGATGAGAGAGTTCTGTGGAGTCTCATTTACAAGGGCATCAGTTCCATTCATGTGAGCTACTTCCTCATGACCTATCACCTCCCAAAGGCCTCGCCTCCTAGTATTATCACATGAGGGTTAAGCTTTCAACATATGAATTTAATGGGGATGTGAACACTCAGACCATAACAACTGGGTCAATGGAAATGCTGCCAACCAAAATAAGGAGTGCAGGAGAAAGGAGATTGATGAGAAAGGTAGATTTAGGACATGTTTAAGCAAGGATGGTTAGCAAGGCAAAGTTACGTCTGCACCTCAGGATAAAGTTGGAGCTAGAGACAGAAATCTGGGAGTGACTAGTACATAGGAAGGCCCTAGTCTTGAATGAAATTTCCCAGAGAGAGTGTGTAGATCAAGAGTAGAATTCTAGCCGAGACCAGTTTGGCTCAGTGGATAGAGCGTCAGCTTGTGGACTGAAAGGTCCCAGGTTCGATTCCGGTTGGGGGCATGTACCTTGCTTACGGGCACATCTCCACAGTGGGGTGTGCAGGAGGCGGCTGATCAATGTCTCTCTCTCATCGATGTTTCTGACTTTCTATCTCTCTCCCTTCCTCTCTGTAAAAAGTCAATAAAATATATATTTTTTTAAAAAAAGAGTAGAACTCTATAGACAAAGAGAACACAATTTTGAGGCCATTTGAGTGTCCCTAACCACTAAGTAGACTATATCTACCCCAGCAGATACAAACATGACTGAATCCACATGCGTCCCTTGGTAGGTGAACGGATATTGAATAGGACTGGCAGCTGGGGGCCATCCTGAGGAAGGTGAAGAGGGATTGGGCCAGGGCTGTCTGATCCTGAGGCCCATGCCCCCCACTAGACCACCTCATTCCTTGCTGTGTGTCCCCTTTTCACCGCAATGTTCAACACCGAGTTGTTGCTTATCAACTGCCCACCTGTTCCAACTCTTGGTTTCTCTCTCTTTTGCTAAAATCTAGACTGAGACTAATTCTCAGCTCTGTCCATCTGACAGACAAAGACACACTATTCATACATATTTGTGTTTCTTAAGCCATTTCTACTGGCTTGTGATGTCCTTTTAATTTTTTTTAAGTTTATACTTTTTTTTAATTCCAATATCTCTCTCTCTTCCTCCACAAAAGGAAAGAGAGCCTCTTTTAGATTCCTGTTGATTTTTTATTGTTCTTTTTCTTCAGTTGATTGTGGCTACATCACTTACACTCAGATTGAATTTGACTTTTCAAGATCTTCATCAAATCACCTGACATTTTCTACCTAAATACCAAACCTTGTAGAAAGGTCAGGTAACCTGGCCCCTGGATTGTAGTAGAGGTCTAAAGAATAAGTTGAAAACAGAGCTTCTTAAGCACAAATGTGGGCTCGTTTGAGTTTCTCAATAATCCTGTGAAGAAAAGAAGCAACACAAGCACTGTTATTATTCCTGTTGCTACTGAAGAAGAAATGGAGCTCAGGACAGACAGTGTAAGTTGCTTGTCCCGAGAACATCCGTGCTGAAGGAGGTAGCCCAAATGCCAAACCGGGTTCTCCTGCCATGGCACCACGAGGCACCGCTTCTCCTCGGTCTCTTCTACAGGACTGCCATTATCGTGAAACATGTGGAATAATTTTTAGGTGACAGAACTGTCTGTGAGGGAATAGACATTCTGAAGAATCAATATTAAATCAGGAGGGTAGCAGCCAGATGGTGTCATGATCCAGGTTCCATGAAGGCGCTCATTTGCGGGATTTTGTCTGTCTGTTTTTTAGGAACAGCATGGCTACCTCTGTGCCAATCATTCTCTGATGATGTGCTGTCTTGAGGGATTTGGGGGGAATAGCACCCTATGAATCACTAACAGCCCTGGCTCTGTTAGGCGTGCCATGATGCGTCCAGACACGGGGGGAAAAAAAAACTGAGAATTTAACCTTCCAGATTCTCGTGGCCAACTTCATATCCTGTTGTTGAAACAGCTCCTTTCTGGGGGGGTGCCATGAAAGCAGAAGGAGGACCCCATTGGCTGCAGAATGAGGCGGATGGACTTATGCCACCTTTGCACAAGGCCTTTGCTGGCCCTACCTTAGTTAAACACACTCTCTCAGCCTCCTTTGATTTACAGTGCTACAGCTCAACTGTTTTGAAAAGCTGATGTTGTGGAATCCTTAAGTCATCGGTGACCTAGGTCACTAAAGACAGGAGCAATTTAGTAAAAGTATTAATTGAAACTCTCCTGACAAGCCCTGCTCCAGATAAAGTTACATATCAAACCCACACAGGCCGCCGGGCTATTCTGAGCAGCCTGAGATTTTCAATATCTCATAAACAGGCCCCTCAATCACCACAATCTAATAAGGCTATAATCATCATTGACACTCTAATGATTAAAATGAATAAAACCCATTAAGAAAAGTCATGTTGAGTTATTAAAAGTTTCGCTCTGTGTGATATGTAATCTTTTATCCATTTTTTATGATGAAATCTGTAACCATCTATCCACCAAAGACCATTAATTTACTGCTCTGTGGATGTTACCATGCTCTTTAGTTTAACAGCTTCTCATTGATTTCTGGAGGGAGATATTATATTTGGAGAAATACACACGGAACAAAAGCCCGAATGTTGCTGTAAATTTCCCACTGACAGGATGATCAAAGTATTTTGGTCTGGTCTGCGGCCAGGGGGGTTGGCGAGCGAGTTTTCTAGAGCAGAGAGAGCCCTAGGGCTACCAGGCAGCGGATCCCCGTTTGGGGGCTCTGCGAATGCTTCTAAGGGAAGGTCATGTGCATGGCGGAGAGAGAAACAATAAAACGTCCATTAACCGGAGCCTAGTTAACCGGCTTATTGGCATCTATTAGAAACAAATTGCAAACAAAACTGATCCTATTATAAACTTCTCGTCATCCCCTCCATGGAGGGCAGTCCTGATTGGCTCAGCGGAGGCCCAACAAATACTCTGCTGGCAGATGACTCTTTTATTTGTAAAGGGGAAAGATTGGGTTTCGGCCAGTAGCGGCCCGCAACGCCAATCAGCAGAGAACTACAAAGTTGGGAGCAACTAATGTAGTCTTGCCCACATTCTTTCACCAGGGACATTTTTTCCCCTAAGCAAACAGCCATAAAAAAAGAAAAAATCTGAATGGAAGAATGTGGACAGAGTGCTGAACTAAGTGGTGGGGGAGCCAGATTTTTTTTATGTGTATTTTTTCTCATAATAAACTCTGCTCCAAGATCTTTATTATCCATCTCTTATTTAACCTTATTAACAGTCAAACCTAAAAAGGCTCCGTGAAGCTAAGAGGGTGTTGTCTTTGAAGGTGTTCTTCGTTTTTCCTGAAATGATTAATAAGGCCGTTGGCCAATCCCTGTCTGAACAGGCCCGCCAGGGTTCCCCAGCAAGTACTGACAAGATCCCACACAGCAGGATGAGGATGGGGGCCTCATGTTTTATCAGAGATCCTTCTTTCCCAGATTTGCTTCCCTCAGTGACATCCTGCTGGGGGTTCCCCCCCCCACCCCCGGCTTTATCTAAATACCATTAGGTTATAAATGTCATTTCATAACATACCATCTCTTTTACTAAGAGAAGCCTGTCTTTACCAAAACGATCAAATATTCTTTATGATCCTCCCTTTGCAAAGAAAACAGTAAACTCCATTTATGAAGGTTGAAGTACAGTTCAAAGCATGGCGAGCAGACATTGGTTTTTATCAACCTTCGGGGAGTCCATTTAAATCTGCACCCTTCTATCATGGAAGACAAAGTGGTTGCTACATGAAATTAAAAGGCAAGTGCGCCAAGAATAAGAGAGGAGATTGTTCTTCGTATAACACATCATTAACCTGTGGAAGGAGCTGCTTCGGGGCATGATGGAGGGAACAGCTTGGGACAAATTTGTAAAACTCCCCAGATCAGAGTGGCGTGCGTGACTGGTAACTATCAATCCTCACGTTTCTGCGCACACACTCAGGCCACAGTCGACGCCAGAAGACATTTCACATGCCCTCAACATAGTACTAACAGGAGTTGGTGAGATTATAAATACAGTGGGTCGGGCGCACAGATAATTAACTTTTCAGCTGTTCTCATACTGTCTTCTCTCCTTAACCATATGGATGTCAACTGTGGTTCAAGTGCAGAAGGCATTGGGTGAAATATCTATCCACTTCTCTGTGACAAATCATTATTCGAGATGTAATGCAGCCTTAGCTGGATTGGCTCAGTGAATAGAGCTTCGGCCTATGAATTGAAGGGTCCCGGGTTCGAGTCCAGTCAAGGGCACATGCCCGGGTGTGGGCTAGATCCCCAGTAGGGGACATGCAGGAGGCAGCCAATCAGTGATTCTCTCTCATCATTGATATTCTTTCTCTCCTTCTCCCTTCCTCTCTGAAATATATTAAAATATATATATTTTAAAAAGATGTGATGCAGTATAAATGGTCATTTTATTGTAGCTAAAGGGCCTTAAGAGAGATACCAATCAAACATTCCATTAAAAAGAGACTGCTATTTAGAAGAAAAGTGTGTGTGTGTGTGTGTGTGTGTGTGTACAACATAAAGTAAAATAATTAAGCCAGAGAAGGGGGTAAGGAAACAGGGAAGAAATCCCTTCAAGAAGTCTTTTTTTTTTTAAGTATATCTTCAGAGAATGTGAAATTGACTGTTAAAACACCTATAAAGATTTTAAAGATGTTCATGAATTTTCATTCATCATCATGGTATTAAAAATACAGCCCTTTCTAACCAGGGAGGCATGAGAATTTTGTGGCACAAAAGTTTCCCTGGTGCTAATTCGAGCCTTTAATTAATTATAACCTTTTAGAAGGGGCTTGTTTCACTGCAAAGAAGGGGGGAAAAAGAGGTTACACAGAAGGATGAAAAAAAGCCGGACTCGGTGCGGGTTCCAGGGAGGCCGCATCTCGCAAAGCCGGGGTGCAGGAGCGATGAGTCAGCACTCCTGTGATTACAGGTGGAGAGAGCAATAAAATCTTGCTGAGCTCAGTTATTGAAATTATATGGTTTCATAAATAGTATAATGTTGTTCTCAGCGGGTAAATGTTATATTTTAATGACATCCGTATTACAACACATACAAATTCTCAAGCTCAAGGTCAACAGGGCCCCCGCTATACGAGCAGCTGGAGTCCAGTTCTGCGGCTGGAGCGGCATGATGCCGGCGTGGAGGGAGACTGAGATCACAGGGACTTGCTCGCCGAGAGGAAAAATATTTTTCTAGCGGGCCGCTTGGAAATGTGGCCAGGCCCGAGCCAGTTAGAACTTGCTAGGTGACCGCGCTTTCTCGGGAGGTAAGGGAACCTTAGGCGAACTTGGCCAGAGCAAGCCTGCGGGCAGTGGGCACCGGTGCCCCGGCTGGCTTCGCTGTGCTCGCTCACAGGTCCACCAGCTCCTTCATTAGTCTCCGACCAGTATCCCCTGGTGTGAGCCCAGCGCTTGGAAGGACAGGTGACACATTTGTGCATCTAAACCCCCTCCCAACTTTAAAAAAAAACAAAAACATTTGAAGAGACTACACTTGTCTGGGTTGTTAATAAATCAGCGTTGTCTCATTTAAAAACTATTCATTCGCTGTAATCCTTCCAGATGTTTTCGCTTTGAGCCCGAGTCCTGCCAAGATCGGTATGGGTATTTTTGCTGGAGTAAATGGAACATTATTGTTTCTCTTTTTGAACTATCTCTCAGCGATAGACCATGTAATAATTTACCAAGCACTTGCCCTGGCATCAAATATTATTTAATTTGTGCACAGTGAACTTAGAGGTACCGTGAGGTTAGGTATCTCTGTTTTAGAGGCGATGAGTCTAAGGCTCAGAAAAGGGCTCAGTCAGATGGGTAATTGTTGAACTTGGAGAACAAATTTAGGTCTCTGTCCCCAAATCCATTCTGTCCCTACCTTACCAGACCTACGTTAGGAATTTTAGTAGCTGTCTTTAAGTCACAGCATAAAACAGTTCATTGATGCTAATCCTACAATGGGCTTTGTTTCTTAACCCCCAAAAACATGTCAAAATAAATGGCTTTAAGAACTGCTGCTCTTTTACTCTGGTTATCCCAAAACAAACAGTATGAAGGACAGTCACAGATCTGATGGGTTGTCCATCCATCAGTTATCCCCTCTTACATTGATTTCCCGTTGTCATTTTCAAGAATGCTCCTGAACTGGGTAGGGAGTAAGAATCAAAAGGTGGAAATTCTTTAACATGTATACTTAATGGGTGAAATCTTGAGTACCAAGCAGCTTAAGAAATAGTTTTTCTGGAAGCTGTTGAACCGTGAGGCAGTTAATCAGTGTAGAAATGTCTTTGGAATTGAGCTAAAAAAAGATTGTGTATCAAGATCTCCATTTATTTCTCTAGGGCCGAACTGGGGAATTGATTAAATGAAAGCTCAGGAAAGATCCAGTTAACATAGATGTAGCCATCAATGGTCCATCGGTCATTGTTTAAAACCAGTCACTGTCCTCTGTAATAATATTAAAGGGTCATCTATCCCTGATGTCTCAGATCTAGTAGAGGTAAGCAAGAGACAAATAGGGGCAGTGACAATTTCAGCATGTGTTCATTGTGCTCATTTACTATATTGAATATCCTACGCAATTTTTACTATTATTACATACACTAGAGGCCTGGTGCACGAAATTTGTGTACAGGGAAAGGGGAAGATTGTCCTTCAGCCTAGCCTGCTCTCTCTCCAAGCTGGGACCCCTTCAGGGATGTCCGACTGCCTGTTTAGGTCTGATCCTACCTGGGCACAAAGAAGAAACAACCAATGAATGCTGGATCAGGCCTAAACGGGCAGTCAGACATCCCTCTCACAATCCAGGACTGCTGGCTCCCAACTGCTCACCTGCCTGCCTTCCTGATTTCCCCTAACTGCTTCTGCCTGCCAGCCTAATCACCCCCTAACCACTCCCCTGCCAGCCTTATTGATGCTTAACTGCTCCCCTGCCAGCCTGTTTACCCCTAACTGCCCTCCCCTGCAGGCCTGGTCATCCCTAACTGCCCTCTCTTGCAGGCCTGGGTCTCCCCCCAACTGCCCTTCCCTGCAGGCCCAGTCACCCCCAACTTCCCTCCTCTGCTGGCCTGGTCACCCACAACTGCCTTCCCTTGCAGGCCTGGTCCTTCCCAGATGCTCTCTCCTGCTGGCCATCTTGTGGTGGCCATCTTATGTCCACATGGGGGAAGCCATCTTGTGTGTTGGAGTGATGTACAATCTGCATATTACTCTTTTATTAGATAGGATAGAGGCCTGGTGCATGGGTGGGGGCCAGCTGGTTTGCCCTGAAGGGTGTCCCAGATCAAGGCAGGGTTCCCTTGGGGCATGGGATGGCATGGGCAAGGGGCCTGTGGTGGTTTGCAGGCTGGCCATGCCCCCTGGCGACACAAGCGGAAGCCCTGGTATCTGGGATTTATTTGTCTTCTACAATTGAAACTTCGTAGCTTGGAGCAGAGCCACGCCTTCTGCTCGCTCAGTGGTGGCAGCCATTGTAACTTTGTTGTCTTAAGCGGAGACCTGTGCTGGCCAGTGTGTGCGGAAAGCTTGGCTTCCTCCATGGCCAAGGGCAACCCAAGCCTCTCTCTTACTCTCTCTGTGGCCGTAGCCATCTTGGCTGGGTTAATTTGCATACTCCTTATTGACTGGTAGGCGTGGCTTGTGGGTATAGCGGAGGGTATGGTCAATTTGCATATTACTCTTTTATTAGATAGTTTATCCTGCATCAGATTGGAAATTGAATTGAAAAAGATTCATTGTGTTTGCTGCGTGTGTATGTGTGTGTGTGTGTGTGTGTGTGTGTGTATTGACAGAGAGAGAAAGAGAGAGAAAGACACCAGAGTGGGAAGATGAAAAAGTATAAGCACTTACTTGAAAACTTACATCTCAATTATTATGACCTTAAAATAATTTAAAATGCATCCTCTTGAGCAAATAAGTCAAATACAAAAGGTAGCCTAAAATTCTGTTTACATAAAGTACACAACAGGACACACTAATCAAGAATGTTAAGAGTTAGGGTAGTGGTCACCCTGAGACCAGGGAGATGACTGTAATAAAGGTTACACAGGGGGACTTCTAGGGTGCAGCTTCCAGTCTTCTTAATGTGCTGGTTACATGAGTGTGCTCGGTTTTGCACAAATGTACACTGGGACGTGTGCACTTGACCATCAGTTGGGTCAGAAGCAGATGCTGAGATGGAGAGACAAGTGCCACAGACTTATTAGAGTAACATTTGTGAAAGGAAGAAGGGAAGAAGCAGGATGGGGCAGGAAGGGCTGTCAGATCATCAGCTCATTGGAAGCCCACAGCCAAGGTCACTCACAGGAAGAAGTGCGTGGTAGGTAGAAATGAGTAGGTCTTGCCTTGTCATTGGCCGGCAGCCTCTCAAGAAGAGCATGACCTTCTCATCTCTAAAGTGACTGAAGGAATGAACTGTAAGAGGATGTCAATGAACCATACTCCTTGCCCATGGGCAGTGAGTTCTTAATCAAAGGGGGTTTGAGCAGCACATGGGTCCTTAGAGTGCAAGGAGGTAGACTATGGGTACATACTATTAACATGACATATAAGTATATTATATTATATTGTATTTCATCCTCTCTAAGTGTTCTTGTTGTCTACTCTCACAGAACTCCAGTGTTATACAATTAAATCAATAAAAATGTTCCACTAATGAAAAATGAAAAGATTATTATTTTTTCCATTTTCCTAGAACAAAAAACTAAGATAATACATAACTTTTTCTTATTTTTAATCTTAAATTTTTCTTAAATCTTTGACACAACTTTCCTTTTTTTTTAAAATATATTTTATTGATTCTTTACAGAGAGGAATGGAGAGGGATAGAGAGTTAGAAACATCAATGAGCTGCCTCTTGCAACACCCCTACTGGAGATGTGACTGCAACCAAGGTACATGCCCTTGACTGGAATCGAACCTGGGACCCCTCAGTCCACAGGCCAACGCTCTATCCACTGAGCAAACTGGTCAGGGCTGACACAACTTTCTTGATGTCTGTATAAGAATCCAAATAAAGTGACATTTGCTTTAGCACAAAAATTATATATGTATTTCTCATACCAATAGTTTATGGGAGTTCATAAAGAGCAATGACAGGAACAAGTTTGAGCAACAGCTAAGCAACCTGGAAAAATCGGATGCTAGAACTGTGAGGAACTTACAGAGCATCGATGCTCTGATCGCTAGCCACTGATAAAGAAATGGTTCCACCTCCAAAGTGTCACAAGCAGTTAGGGTGCTGTGTATGTCTCCCCACATGTACCAGATACTGTGCTCTTGTCTCTCGTCATACAGGACTTATAGAATAAGGTATCTGTTTATGCCTTTAAGCTCAGTTTGTATTGTACCTGAATGCCTAATCTCTGATTCTACATGAGCTCCATCAGTCTGCCTGTCTGGGTACCAGAGACACCCCAGGCCTACACCTTAATCATGCTCTCTGGATTCCAACACACACACATACCTTTCCAACCATCCTTTCTGAACCTTCTCACTTATAACCACCTACCCTCACATCATGCTCTCTACCTGACCCAACCTGGCCTGGTTCCCAGACCAGAGGCCTCTAGGCTTGCCCCACCTTGTACCCATCTTGGTGCTAAAATATATTAGGTATAAGAGCATTTTTTAAGAGTTCAGAATAGAAGCCAAGTGTGTGTATCAGTGCTGTTCCATTCTCCTGATAATAGAATGGGACAGCAATCATCTAAGAATCCTAGCATTAGAAATGCATGACAGTATAAGGAAAAGTAAGCAATAGTTGTTTACCTGCAAATTCATGGTTTCGTGAGCCAATAAGATTTCAGCACTTAAAAAAAAAAAACCACACCAATAAACACCTTCATAAGAAAAAGACATTTATTGTTCCTCCTCCTCCTCCTCCTCCTCCTCTTCCTCCTTCTCCTTCTTTCTCTTTCTCTCTTTCCCTTTCCCCCTTTCCCCCGCCAAAGAATATAAGGTCTAATAGAACTTATATATGTTTTTCATAAATCCAATACTCTCCTTGACTTGAAACTAGTATAAAATACTCATTATTCAAACATTCAGACTTCCACTCTATTTTTCTTGAGGACACCTATTGTCAACTAAGTACTCCTAAATATATAACAAAGATAATTGTTCAAAGGTACTTACAGATAAAGATTTCACAAATGAAGAAAATCCCGCCATTGTAAACGTGTTTTGAAGGGAAAAGAGTTCCAAAGTTGATTATAACTGGCAACGGTGCTCCCAGAGAGGAAGGGAAATCTGAGAGTAAAGGGAAGGCAGGTTTCCACCCTCGAGACTTTTGATATTTTTTAAAACATAGAGAGATGGAAAATCAAAACAGTTGAGAGTGAATGTGTGTATATGGGAGCGGAGGGAAGGCAGATTTTAGAGATCAATCTCCTGTTATCATCCATCTTACAAGATATATCTAAAGATTTCTTTATGCCAAACAAACTTCTTGGTTCATAACCAGCACTGTGATGTGCTGGAAATGTTCCATTTGGGCATTCAACATGACCTGTGCTGCATATCACAGAAGATGTTTAGCATGCTGTTTGGTATTTATTTGGACTACGTAAGCACAAAGTCTACTCTGTCTTTTCCCTTAGCCTCCCGCCTCCTTTCCCTCTTCAGCTATTCCTTTCCTTTGTGACTGATGTGTCCTTTGCTTCAAAAAGGAAGAAAAAGCTTGAGCTAAGAGGATTTTCTGTTCACTTTGGTTGTTCTTCAAGTCATTATCCCTCAATTGACCACTGGAGACTCTGCTGCCATATATTTAAGTCACCCAAGACATTAGCTGGAGATGAATTTATCATGAAACTTCTATCATAGAGAGGGCTGCAAAGAGTAGCATGCTTCTTAATGTCTCCTCTCGTGTAGACGGTGATAACTTCACTCCCCAATGAGTCCCTGCTGCTTTACTATCACACTCAGATGTGTTTATTCTAAGGAGGAAATATTATGGATGAACATAAAGTTTTAGTAGTTGGATGGCTAGATTGCACACCAGGTAGTTGGATCTCTTCTTCTCTCTTTAATTTTTAAGATCCGTTTTATTTAATGCTTCTGAATCTAGCTTGTTCCCAAGACAAGTGAAAAAAAAAAAGTCATAGAAAGAAAAGAAACTTACTTTGAGTTTGAATGAACTGCTTTGCCCAAATTTCCAACCAGAATATAAGTCTCCTCTATTGCCTTCTTAATAGCACCAACCCTCTCAAATGAATGGGAGTAGTATTAGGAGTTTATGTGAAAAGTCAGTCTAGGATCTGGACAAAAGATTGAGAATCAAAGGCTCTTCTGAGTCACAAAAGGGCAAGACCTCAATAAAGAGGCTGGCAGGAGCAAGGCCACTACCAAAAGTTATGCAGGCTGTGCACGGCACACGTCACTAACTACAATGAGAGTGTCCCCTAGAATGACAGTGTACAGCCTGAACAGATTGCAGTGGCAGCCCAAGCAAAAGTGAAACAAACCTAAAACCAGCAGTGAGACTGAGGGGAGGGTCAAACTCGGGTAATAGTCTGGGCCAAAGAGTCCGAGCCAAGAATAAATTCTGGATTTGGGATGGTGGATTCAGGCATCCACAATAACTCTCTGCCTCATCTGATCTACCATGGCTTTACCTATAGTTACCTCCATATAGCTTTCCCACTCCTCATCACCCAACCCAGACCCATGGTCTCAGCAACCATACCACTGTCCCCCTGTTCCCTCTCAGGTCCTCACTTCTTCCAAGTTCCCACTGCGGTGACTCTCCCAGCAGAACCCCATGCTGTATGTCTCCAGTATGAGTACAAAGCCTTAAAAATTGACCTGGAAAAAAGAAATGATCTAACAGTTCTGCTTCTAGAAATGCCCTCTAAGGAACTAGTCATTACAACTTTTAATACTGGGATAATATGAAACATAGTTAGCCAACAACAGTGAGTTGTTTAAATAAACTATGTTATAATTGTATAATGGGTTACTAGGCAGTCATTTAAAATTATTTTGTGGACAAAATATTAGGGATGCAGGGAGATGCTGAAAATATGAGGGTAAGTTGCAAAACAAGATTACAGTACAGTCTGACTGTAACTATATTTTTGAAACTCTGTACATAGGAAAGAAGACTTCAACAATATATACCAAAATATTGGCACTACTTCTTTCTGAGTGGTGGAGTTAATTTTTAATAATTTTACTGTGAAATTGTTTTGTCTCGATTACAAAAATAGCATCGTTTTCATTGTACAAAAATGGGGGAGGGGGGAAAGAACATTTTAAATTACTCATAATCCTACCAGCCAGGGGGAAAAGCTATGAACATTTTAGAGTATATATTTCTGAATTTTTAAAAAATTAAAAATAACTTCTTTCTCATAAAAATAATAGTGTTACCTGGCCTGCATAGGTTGAGCATTGACCTATGAGCCAGGAAGTCACGGTTCGATTCCCGGATGGGACACATGCTCGAGTTGTGGGCTCCATTCCCAGTGGGGGACCGGCAGGAGGCAGCTAGTCGATTCTCTCTCATCATTGGTGTTTCTATCTCTTACTTCCTCTCTGAAATTAATAAAAATACATTTTAAAAATATAGTGTTGAGCCACGGCCAGGTGGCTCAGTTGGCTGGGGTGTCGTCCTGTCCACCAAAATGTTGCAGGTTCAATTCCTGGTCAGAGCACATGCGTAGGTTTCAGATTCAGTACCCAGTCAGGGCAGGTTCAGGAGGAAACCAATCAATATTTCTCACATTAATGTTCTCTCTCCCCCTGCTTTTCCTCTCCCTCCCTCCCCTCCTCTTCCCTCCCTTCCTACTGCCTTCCCTCCCTCCATTTCCATCCTCCTCTCCCTTCCTCTCTCTCTAAAATCAATAAAAACATATCCTTGAATGAGGGTCAAATAATAATAATGGTGTTGAAAATATAGATGAGCAGAAAGAAAGCATTTATTGAAATTATTTTTATTCTCTGAAGGTATGCGAATATGAGTGTGTGTGTGGCCGGGGAGGCGTGGTTGGAGGAAGACAGGTAAAGGAGCGGAATAAAGCTGGGATTGAAAATATGTCTCGCCAATGTCACGCTAAGAACTGAGGTTTAGACATGGGGCTGTTGGCTGTGCGGGCGAGCACCCCCAGGTCTTGGCCAGGTAGGAAATAGGTTTCAGTCTCTTGTAACGTTTGGAGGGTTTCAATGGTTGCAAATGAAAATGAATTCTGAAGTCCTCTGAGTATATTTCATGAAGTATATCTGGAAAACTACCAATAAAACTTAACTGAGTTCATCTCATGTCAGGAGACCCTTAAAGCCGCTATCATAAAACTCTACTGATGAAAGCATTTCTTATTGATTGCAATCATTATTGGCTCAGCCTGCCCAGCAAAAAGCAAATAGGCATTACACCGCTTGAGAAAACACATTTCAGAACCACACCAATTTTATGAGGCAGGCTGAAGAGATGAAAGCATTTATTCAGAGTCCCATTGTGATTTTTCAGAAGGCCTGTCTCAAACCAAGAAGGACTGTGTGATCCAGAAAACTCCAGAGCCGCAGGCTCTATGATGCATGCAGCCTGGCCACAGCCGTGGGGTCAGAGTAGAAGGATGTGCCCAACCTCCAGCAGCCTAACTTGCTATTTTATGCTATATTCACATTTCACATCTATTAGCTCAGCACATCAACTATTGATCTGAAAATAAAATTAGCTCTTGCTTTCCCATAACAAAGAAGAACTGCGGCTTATAATGAAAGAAATGCTCCTCTTTGATTGCATAATAGAAACCATATTTCCTTTTACAAAGCTACTTAATTAGCAAAGATTTTCATTTCCCCCTGATTTCAGGGGTGGGCCAGTCACGATTCTAAACACATCGCTGTCCCGTAGGGGCGTCAACATTTGCATTTTACAGATTCCTTTTGAAACAATGCCTTTGAATGAAACAATATATAGATTTGACAGGAGGTTTTGAAGGGGAGAGGACAGAGAGATCTATTAAGTGGCAATGGAATTCCTCAGGAATCGACCAGGGAATTCTTCTCCACAATTCCTCACGCTGCCTATGTGAAAACATTCTTTACAATTCTGAGCGAAATAAATAAGATATTTTGTATTTTCCCCTGCTGCTTTGTAGGCTCCTACAGAACATCAAAAATTTAAGTTATACTAAATATAATCCCAGAATTTACGGTACAATTAAATTTGTAAATAAAACAATTTTGATATGAAATAATAGCATCTGACACTGGTAAAGATGTGGCTAAATTGGCACTCTCGTGTACTACTGGTTGCATGATAAACTGGTACCCCTCGTTTGGAAAGCCACACAGTAATGTGGATCATGAACTACACAAACATTTAATATTCTGGACTCATTCTGCCGCACCAGGAGCCTCAGGGACAGGGTAGCCCTGTATCAAGTTGGGTTTTGGCCGAGACTGGTTTGGCTCAGTGGATAGAGCGTCGGCTTGGGGACTGAAAGGTCCCAGGTTTGATTCCAGTCAAGGGCATGTACATTGGTTGTGGGCACATCCCCAGTACGGGGCGTGCAAGAGGTGGCTGATTGATGTCTCTTTCTCATCGATGTTTCTGGCTTTCTATCCCTTTTCCTTCTTCTCTGTGAAAAATCAATAAAATATATATATTTTTTAAAAATTATCTAAAAAAAAATAGTTGGGTTTTGGTTGCAAGCAACTACAGGGAATTGACAGAGTTAACAAGAGGGTAAGGAGAGTCAATGGGAAAATCTGGGAAGGCTGAAGGCCAAGGACTGGGGTGTCTCCAGGCTGTATGGACAGTCTTCGCAGGCACCTCTCTTGGGGGGAGTCAATAAATGCCGTCTTTGTCTTCCAGGTTCCACTGGAGATTCAGATTTCCCAGCGGGGACATCTGATTGGCTATGCTTGTGTCATGTGATCATTGCTTAACCAGGGATGGCAGGGCAGTCCCACACAACAGAGAAAAGTGGGATCCCCACTCTCAAAAGGGAATCAGGTGACCAGAAAAGAGGAAAGTGGGTGCTGGCCAGACAAAAAGAGTAGGTGCCCATTGCATGCTGGGAAGCAAGAGTTTCCTGAGCTCCCCGTGTCCCCAGGTAGGGGTGGAGGAGCTGGGCTGGGCCTTTCCAGAAGGAAAAAGTGACTCTCCGCTGCTGCGCCTTCAACAGCTCTAGATTCAGTCACATCACGCATCCCAGTGTCATTAGGCAAGCAGCATGTGAGACCAACTAGGAACATTTCATTCTAAACTTTGCTGATTATTCAGATTTGCTTTGCATTCTTGGTAATGATTTCTTGTTCTATTTTTATGTCCCTTCCAATACATTGCTATCATACACGATGTTAGCCCCATTAGACATAAAGTAAGCAGTTATTTATTATTATAATCGGGGTTATGAAGCATTAAAATAGGAAAGAAAAATCTTTCCACGGACTTTTTCAAAGCCTTGAAAGTTGGGGTTTAATGTATCAGACTTTCGCTTTCTTCATGCCATGGGGTAGTGAGGAGAGTTGGAGTAAAGCTGAGCGATGGCTCGGGATTTTTGGCTCGTGGTAATACATGAAAGTGCTTGGGTATTTCCCCAATCCCACCCCGGAAAGGCGGCCTTCTTTGTCAAGTTGAGTAGGAGTGTGGCTTCTCATATCAGGATTTTAGCCTCATGGTTAGAAGGGTCAATCATGGTAAACTGGATAAGACAGGGTACATACCAGATGGGAAATGAGTAAGACTAAAATTAGTTCAGTACTGTATCTTAACAGCATGGGAAACATATGTTCATACTTATGTAAAACCACTGTTGGGAGAAACCACTGTTACTCCTCCTCTTCTTCCTCCTCCTTCTCCTCCTCCTCCTCCTCCTCCTCCTCCTCCTCCTCTTCCTCCTCCTCCTCCTCCTCCTAATGTTTCCAGGACTCACCTGGAGAATACACTGTGAGGCCTAGTCAATATGGCCCAACGTGCATTTCTGTGTCTGACGGTGCTCTCATAACTGTTTATCCGATTTTCCTCTTGTTGTAATCCTTCAATATTAGTAACCTGACTCAATAGACATTGATGAGACAATAAAACAATTGAGAAGGGAGGTAGGGAGGAAGAAAGGGAAAACGGGCTAAAGGAAGAAACCCTTAGATTGCAAAAGCACATTTTCCAGTTGCCTGAGAGGGCTTTTTTGTTAGATGCAAATACACCTGTGACCCCCCACTATTTCACAGCTGTGCTGTTTACCCAAATCCTGACAGAGACCCCTGGCTACAGTCATTACTCTGTAAAAAAACAGAGAACAGTCTGGCAGCTCCTCAAAAGGATAAACATAAATATGACCCAGCAATTCCACTCCCAGATATGTACCCAAGAGAAATGAAAACACACATCCACACAAGAACTTGTACAGGAATGATCACTGCAACATTATCCACAACAGTCCAAAAGTAGAAACACGCCAAAAAAACAGTTTGGCTCAGTGGATAGAGCGTTGGCCTGCGGACTGAAAGGTCCCAGGTTCGATTCCGGTCAGGGGCGTGTATCCTGGTTGCGGGCACATCCGCAGTGGGGAGTGTGCAGGAGGCGGCTGATCTATGTTTCTCTCTCATTGATGTTTCTAACTCTCTATCCCTCTCCCTTCCTCTCTGTAAAAAAATCAATAAAATATATTAAAAAAAAAAAGTAGAAACAACCCAATCCCATCAACTGATGAATGGATAAATACAATGTAGTGTATCTGTATAATGGGTTATTATTCAGATTTTTCTTTCCTTATTATCTATAAGGGGTTATTACTCACTAATCAAACGCCTGCTACAACACAGATGGCCCTGGAAAACACTATGCCAAGGGAAAGAAGCCAGGCCCCAAAGCCACGTACTAATGAAATGGCAGGACAGGCAGACCTTCAGCTGCAGGAAGTAGGTTAGAGGTTGCCCAGCCTTGGACGAGAGGGGAAAAGGGGAGGAACTCTGAGCACAGGCGTGGGATTTCTCTGTGGAGTGATGAGCAGGTACAGTTGCCTTTTGGAGATGGTTGTACAATTCTGTCACTATACTAGAAACCATTGGACTGAATGCTTCCCACCCCCCTTTTTTTATTGTTTAACGTATTACAAATAGTAGTACATATGTCTCCTTTTTTTTCCCCCCATTGACCTCCCGCCGCCTCCCCTACCCCCCAGTACATGCCCTCACCTACCCCCACTCAGTGTCTTGTATCCATTGGTTATGCTTATATACATGCATACAAGTCCTTCGGTTGATCTCTTACAGCTCCCCACCCCCCAACCTCCCCTGCCTTCCCGCTGTAGTTTGACAGTCTGTTCACTGCTCCTTTGTCTTCTGTATCTGTTCCCCATTCCCCCCAATTCTTTTCTTTAAAAACATCTTGCCTCTGCAGGCTAGAAATAAACCTCTAAGAACAAAAAAATGTTTGAGTCCCAATTTCAATGTCCAACAGTTCTGAGTCCCAGTTTCAATGTCAAACAGTTCCTTTGTGGACTGCATGCTTTCAACGGGTGAACTAGATGGTATATATCTCATAAAACTGTTAAAAAAAAAAAAAGAGGAGTGCTTAGATTTCTACCCCCCAAAACACACTACAAATCAAAGATCTGAGATAAAACTGCAAAAAAGAAATCCTATTTGCAAGCTTGAAATAAACTGTATTAGCAAATATGTTAAAAAATAAAGACCTAAACTAATGGATAACTCTCTTCCCAGGAAACCAGAACGAAATAGGGTTCTCAGACATCTGACCGTGACTTTGTCATGGGAGCCCGTGGCCGTGGGACAGTAGGAGGCAGCAGGGACAGTGACCACAGCTGGAGCTCTGGAGGTCCAGGCCCACTGCTTGCCACCGAGGCCCTGCCCCGGCCTGGCAGCGAGGGCTGTCCCATACATACCATCCATTTTAACCGCAGGAGCCCACGTCAAACCATAAACCTACATTTCCATAGACCCAGACAAAAATAAACACAGACGATTCTTCCTAATCCTTCCCCTCTGCTTCCCTCGGAGTACTGATTAGATTGCATTTTCTATAAAAGGATGGATGGGTTCAGTCTTTGCTAAAGTATTTCCTCACGGGTTCATCCATGATTAAGGACCTGAGTTTTCCCCATTTGAAAGATGCATGTTCCAGCTGTTCTCTGGGCCTGCTGCAACTCCTTGTTAACCTTTCCGGAATTAAGGGGAGAAAAACGATGTTTAATTATCGTGACCCGTCCATGTCCCCCTCCCAAATGAGACGAGAAGCCTTTGTATGTACATCCAAGATAATGGTTTCTTTTAACCAGCGATCTGTCACTCTAATTCTCTGTTTACAGTTTCAAAGGTTGGTATGTATTTTATCTTCTGGGTCTTTAAAAAAATACCGCCGCTTTGGCTAACGTGAAATGTCAGACACCGAGGCCTGATAAGCTGAGACCTAAACGTTTTAAGACCTCCGAAGTAATCATTGCTAAGCGCTGAATTTCAGAACTCACAGCACCCACGGGAAGAAGTGCCCGTCACAGAGCCACCCCATGGGCACCGGGCCAGACTTTGCTTCCGGGGCCTTTGGACCATGGAGGCTCCCCAGGCAGCGGGCTGTCTCTCTGGGCCTCCCGGGTCCTGCCTTTCAGGGATGCCGAGGCCCCTCCTCTGTGCGAACAGGGCAGAGGGAGCCCGTCCCCTTCGGCATGGAAAGCCAGAGTTGCCAGTTCTCCATGAACGCACATCGGGGTCACCTCCCGGGCAGCCGGAGCCGTGTGAGGAGTCACTTGTGCTGGGACCCTTCTTCCCGCCGCCGCCACTGGAAATGCTGCCCAGCGGGCCCCAGGGGATTCTGGTCTGTGTCCTCACCCCCAGTCTGGCTGCTCCCCAGCAAGTACCAGAGCTTGCCCCTGTCCTAGGGGGAACCCATTTAATTTATATCAAAAAGGGGGGGGGGAAGCTTGTCACTTAATCCAAAATAATCAAATGACATATGGACCTGAGTCAATGCATCGCTCTCATGCAGGAAATAGGACAGGCGGACCCGTGACTGGCTGCCACCCGGCTGGGGTCTGGCTAAAATCTCTTTTAAAGGGCAAGTCAAGTATTTTTCTCTGTTAAAGGACAGGCAGGTCAGGGCAGTGCTTATTATGCCTTATGGTCTTAGGCAACCCAGCTAGCGGTTCTCAACCTGGGGGTCATGAGAAATGCTACTGTAGAGCCTAAGACCATCGGAAAACACAGATATTTATATTATGATTCATTAACAGTAGCAAAATTACAGTTATGAAGTAGCAACAAAAATAATTTTATGGTTGGGGAACTGTATTAAAGGGTCATGGCATTAAAAAGGTTGAAAACCACTGGCTTGGAAAGTATTAAGAAACAAAATTGCTTAAGGAGCTAGTGAGTGCTAACAAATATAAACACATAAAAATAAGTGCATTGTATGGTACATCAGATGGTCATAAAAATTAAAAAGTAGGTAAAGGTAAGGAATACAAGGAAGTTAAGAGATGGACAATTTGCATCTATATATATAAAAGCCTTAGCGACGGAACAGCTGGTCGACCATTTGCTATGACATGCACTGATCACCAGGGGGCAGATGCTCAATGCAAGAGCTGTCCCCTGGTGGTCAGTGCGCTTCCACAGACAACCTCCCATGGTCCCAGTCTTTCCCCTCCCCTCCTTCTCCTGGGGCCAGCTGGTCCTGATAGGCCCCGATCAGAACTGGGCAAGACAGCCCTGCTAAGTCCCAATTGCTGACCAGGCTGAGAGACCCCACCCCTGCACAAATTTGTGTACCAGGCCTCTAGTTATAAATAAGGTGGTCAGAGTAGGCACAAGCCGCATTGAGATTTGAAGGAGGAGAGGAGATAGAAATATGGATCTTTGGGGAAAGCGTGTGCCAGGCAGGCAGGACAGCTATAGCAGTGGTTCTCAGGGGACACTTGTCAATATCTGGAGACATGTTCGATTGCCAAGACTGGATGTGGGGATGCTACTGGCATCCAGTGGGTAGAACCCAGGGATGCCACTAAACATGCTACAATGAACAGGACAACTGTAGCAGGGTTATCCGACCAGAAATGCCAGCAGTGCCACTGTGAAGAGATGTTGAGCTTGAGCAAAGGCCCTGAGAAGGGAAGATGTCAGGTGCCTTCAAGTACCAGAGGCTGGTGAGGCTCTAAGAGCAACTAGCTGGCCTGCCTCTGTCTTCTTCTTCTTCTTCTTCTTCTTTTTAAATATATTTTATTAATTTTATTTTATTTTATTTATTTATTTTTTTATTTTTTTTTACAGAGAGGAAGGGAGAGGGATAGAAAGTTAGAAACATTGATGAGAGAGAGACATTGATCAGCCGCCTCCTGCACGCCCCTACTGGAGATGTGCCCACAACCAAGGTACATGCCCTTGACTGGAATCAAACCTGGAACCTTTCATTTCGCAGGCCGACGCTCTATCCACTGAGCCAAACTGGTCTCGGCTGCCTCTGTCTTCTTAAGACTTTTCAGCAAGCTGCAGTTGACTCACACTCTCACACAGCCTTCCATGGCAAACATTAATTCTAACAACAAACCCCAGACCCTTAAGGACGTCTTCTTCACAAGGTTACCGCTTTGTAACGGTGCTGACAATCCCTTACCCTGCAGAGCAGCCTTCCTTCCTTCCTTCCTTCCTTCCTTCCTTCCTTCCTTCCTTCCTTCCTTCCTACCTTCCTTCCTACCTTCCTTCTTTCCTTCCATCCTTCTTTCTTTCCCTCACTCCCCCAGCACCGGTCCCATCACAAAACACAGCTCCACAAAGACTGCAGAAACGGCCGCCTTCTTAGTTAGGGATGGAGAGAAATTCAACATGAGCATATTACCTTGTAAAACGAGAATGATACCTCGGGTTAAGAAGCTGGAAGAGAAATAGGGAAGATGGAAGGCAAATTTTAAAAGTGGAGAGAGAGGTGGTTTCTTCCCTTTTCAAAGAGAAAAAGGCACTGGGGTGTCTTGCAGAGAGTACAGGAAGAAGGGAGCCCCTCAAGTCTGTTGATTCAGCCAATGAGTGGAGACTCAAGACACAGCCACGCCCCAGAATGTCCCATCATTCCCAGTCTCCTTGTTACTGTTTTCTCTTGCTACCAAGTCATTGCTCTATAAATGTTTGTTGAACTGAGCTGTGGTAAAACAGAACTGGTGACATGAGGACCCTCAGCATTTCTAGAGCCAAAGTATATCTACCAGTAGACAGGAAAACACTAGGTGTGTTTAAGTAAGAGTGACTGGTTAGTATCAGTCAGGTTTAGGGGAGCAGTGAGTAATAAAATTAGAAGCTAGAATGATATTAAAATATTTAGTAACTGGTATGGTTATAAAAATTAATGTGTAAATTGACATATTTCTGACACTTAACAATATATCCTCTTATGATCACTAAATAAGCTGAATTATATGTGTGTGTTTGGAGGCATTATGGCAGTCGTTGGAAAACAGATGTTGGTGTCCCCTCAACGGGCTTTGGGTCCGGCTCCACTACTTCTTACCAGCCTTGAGACCGTAGAGCAGTGATTTACGTGCCCTGAGCCCCATTTGCTATGGCTCTAAGATGGGAGTTATATCAACCTCAACTTCATAGAAATGCTGAAAGAATAAAATCTATAATTTATGGTGAATGCAAGTTCTAGCAATAGTAAACACTCAATATCAGATATTAAGATCAAAATATTTTTTGTGTGTTCTTTGTATGCCAACAAGACAATAAACTTCTCAGTAATTTCCTATCTCATTGTCCTTACCAATACAGTGGCACCTTGAGATACGAGTGCCCTAACATACGAGATTTTTGAGATACGAGCCGTTGAGCAAACGATTTTTGCTTTGAAATATGAGCAACATTTGAGATAGGAGTCATCGCGCGGATCGGCCGGCTGCACACGACCCACCAGTTTACCGTGACTCGAGCGTCTCATAGTTTCCCACTCCTCAAGGTTACGGAACGAATTAAACTTGTATCTCGAGGTACCACTGTATTTGCTTTTACAACAATTACCTGGCCAAGGACTTCCTGTCTGAATTATCTGGGTAAAGATTTGGCTTTCACTAGACAGGCCTGGCTGAAAAGGGATGGATGCTCACTGTGGGCATCTCCAGGAAGCAGTATTAAAAGGGAGTGTTCCTTCCACGCTCACCTAAAGAAATTCGCCAAGGAGATATGAACAAATGTTCATAGCAGTCTTACTTATTAATAGCAGAAACTAAAAATAACCAAGAGTTTAATTATACATTGGAATATTACATAGCAGGGTAAATGAATGCACTAGATTTACATATATCAATGTGAATAAACTCAGAATCATATGTTAATTGTTAAGTTGTAGACAAGCTATTGAGCATACCATTTATGTTTTTTAAATATATTTTATTGGTTTTTTTACAGAGAGGAAGAGAGAGGGATAGAGAGTTAGAAACATCCATGAGAGAGAAACATCTACCAGCTGCCTCCTGCACACCCCCTACTGGGGATGTGCTTGCAACCAAGGTACATGCCCTTGACCGGAATCGAACCTGGGATCCTTCAGTGTGCAGGCTGACACTCTATCCACTGAGCCAAACCAGTTAGGGTGAGTATACCATTTATGTATCATAAAACACAAACATTCAAAATGATCCTATGTATTTTATAGAAACTAGAGGCCCAGCGCAAGAAATCATGCAGGTAGGGTCCCTAGGCCTAGCCTGCCACCTTGGTGGGTAGGGCAGGGGCACGCCCCACAGCTTCCACCAATGCCGCAAGCCCCAGCAGCAGTGAACAGGTACAGTGGTACCTCGAGATACGAGTGCCCTAACGTACGAGATTTTTGAGATATGAGCCATCGGGCGATTTTTTATTCGAAATACGAGCAACAGTTGAGATACGAATAATCGCGCAGATCGGCTAGCTGCACACGACCCACCAGTTTACCGTGACTCGAGCATCTCATAGTTTCCCACGCCTCAAGGTCACAGAACGAATTAAACTCGTATCTTGAGGTACCACTGTAGTGCGTTCCATCAGCGGCCAGGTGAAGTCATCGGCACCTGCTTTCCAGCTAGCCCGAGCCCCCAAGCAGCGGATCTGAGCTAAGGATCCCAACAGCCTGACAGCCAGCCAGATCCCCCTGCCACCCACCCCAGTTCCCATTAACCATTGCTGATCCATCAGAGCCTGCGGGCCGGGGGGAGGGACCAAGAGGTCAACCATTCTGCCTGCTGGCCAGTCCCCAGTCCCATCCTGCCACCACCCACCTGCTTTCCCGTGTCTTCCCCTTTTCCTACAGGTGGGGGTAGAGGTAGGGAGATGGGGAAGGGAAGGGACCAAGAGGTGGTCAATGCACCTCCTGGTGACTGGTCGAGCGGTCATTCCAGTCATTACGCTTATGCTCCCTGGCCTTTATATTATATAGGATGTACACTCCAGGGAAAAGTAAGCATTCCAGGGAAAAATACACCCCAGGCCTCCTATGAGAGTAGCTACCCAAGTTGGAGGAGGGGAGCAGGGAGGGAATAGACTAGAGGGAGGGGGTGGGGGAGTAAGGTGTTTCTCTAAATTCTTAGAGTACTAGCTCAACTAGGATCTGTGAGGCTGGGCAGGAGAGAAAGGTAATACATCTGACCCCTGTTTTGAGTGAAGTTGGGTGATTTGCCCGGAAGCAGTAAGACCGGGTGAGACTGTGACCGCAGGGCACAGCTCTGGGAGGCACGCCCCAGCCTGTGTTGGCGCTGTGCCCTTTGGAAGAGTTATTGAACCCCGGAGCCTCCATTTCTCCTGTGCAACATGAAACGAGCCAACGTACTTCATGAGATGGTTTTGTAGGTCCGAGGAGAAAATAGAGGTAAAATCCTTACAGCAAAGCCTGGCACAAAGTAGGTGCTCAAGAAAAACCAGCTGTCGTCCACCAGCCGGGGCCAAGCTACGAACCCCTTCCTGCCCACCTCCTTTCCAGGGAAGAGAGCGGCCGCACGGTCTCTAAGCAGGGCCCCAGAGGGCAGGTGCGTTCGGAGGTGACCTTCCCGGAGAGAGAGCTCGCAGTCCTCCGGAGGCCTAATTTGGTGCCACCTTCAAGGCAGGCTGCGTTCGGAAAGGACACTGCGGGCAGCGCGGGCAGCAAGTGAGAAGGTGATGCCGGCAGATAACGGCCCCGCTTGCCCCCATGCCTCTAACAAATCATCGAGCAGGATGGGGGCGGGCATGGAAACCGCTTTCCCGGGACTTTATGCAGCGTGTTTACGAGGGAAACCGTTTGCACCTCTGTTGTAAAAATTCACTTCTTAGCTTCTGCGATAACGGGACGCTGGGAGGGATCCGCTGTGATACGCAGTTCATGAGGTTTTAGAACCTCTGGAGGCTTGGAGTGTGATCATGACAGTCTCCAAGACGACCTCGCAGCCCCCTATTGTAAGACAGCCAGACTGGGGTGTCCTGCTGGTCAGACAAGGGCAGAGCGAGGTGCCAGGGAAAGAGGAACTTGGCAATGAGTGATCAGGGAAAGAATCGCAGTAACAATACAACTAGTATCCGTGGCTGATACTGACTCTGTACCAGGCCCTGCGCTAAGGATTTTGGGTGAGTTATCTCGCTCAGTCCTCAGAACCTCCACGACAGGGGTGGGGATCGCCTGGCCTGCAGGCCGTATGAGCTCCCCCAAATCATTTGGTCTGGTCCTGCGGAGGCATGAGGGGTGAGTTAATGAAATATTTGACCAAATAGAGCAGGCTCATTTTTAAGCTGGTAATTTTTGTATGGCCCTTGAAATATGGTATAAATATTCAAATGACCCTTGGCAAAAAACAAGGTTCTCCATCCCTGCTCTCTGAGAAGTTGAGGCTGTGAGCGGCTTAGTCACTTGCCTGAGGCCCAGGAGCTTGTAACTAAAGCCTGGAGCTCGGGGGCTGGTCCCCTCACCTGTCCGGGCCTCCTGTGAGACTAAAGGTGGACTGGATGACCTCTAAGGACCCCCCAACACTTGGATTCCAGGTTTCATGAAATTACATCACCTCCCCTCCAATAAAACCACAATTTGCAAAGCCTTTCCTAAGGCAGCTTGCCCAAAAAAGGAGTAGGCTCCTGGCCTGATATTAAATAAAGGTTGCAGTGTTTTGGGCCAGGAAATGTAAGGGCTGTGTTTGTGTTTAGAGGTTCTTTTTTTTTGGGGGGGGGGGTTGGGGGGGACGTGGAAGGGTGGTTAGGGAGCAGGAATGGGGCAGCGTGGGCCACGCGCAGGAGGAGCCAGGTCCTGGCTCTTGGAAAATCATGAAAGTATCCCCTGATTGAAGTCATCAGTTCCCCGAAACCAGGACCCCTGCACACCAACCCCGTGACCTTTCTGCTGGGAATACTAAATGAGCCCCCAAGGTCTTTAGAAATATGGGACTTACAAATAAGGCCAAATATTTCACCTCGGATTCTGATGAAAGGTTTATGAGCCCCAGAATAGTTCAAGCACGACATGTCTGGATTGAATATTTGGTGCGCACTTAACACCAACAGGTTTCCGAGGCTTCGTGTTTCACAACCAAACCTTGGCAGCGCCGTGTGAGTTACCCGATACCCATTGTAGGGGACTTTTTCGCACTTCTCGGCGCCATAAATAGCACAGGCTTCTGTCCGGGGCAGGCACACTCAGCCTCGGAGATTTGCCGTCCGGCATTGCTGTCCCCTGAGTCTGTGACCATAGCAAACAAGGCTAAGGAGATGATGACATGCAGCAGTGGTGGCTCTAATAGGGTGATTGTGGCGGGGAGGGTTCCAGAAACGCAGTCCGGACATGTGGCTGGAGATGGGGCCGGTCCTGGTCCGATTGCTGAGATGGGGCTCCCTTCCCTCTGGCTGCTAACTGAGCTGGGTCTTAGTTAGATCATGAAGAGGGAGAGAGAAGCCCAAACTGGTTTGGTCAGTGGATAGAGCATCAGCCTGTGGACTGAAAGGTCCCAGGTTCGATTCCGGTCAAGGGCATGTACCTTGGTTGCGGGCACATCCCCAGTAGGGGGCGTGCAGGAAGCAGAAGATCAATGTTTCTAACTCTGTCCCTCTCCCTTCCTCTCTGTAAAAAATCAATAAAATATATATTTTTTTAATTAAAAAAAAAAAAAGAGGGAGAGGAGGACATGACCAGAAAGAAAGTCCTCTGTGTCTCAGAGAAGATCGGTTCTCTTTGGAGATAAAAGAGCGTGGCCATCCTGGTTTGTTCTCAAACCACTCTCACTGATTGAGATCCTTAGGACACTTACAAGTAGGGATTAAAGGAAAACAGCATGAAGGCGAAAAACACAACTGATTCTCTTTTTTTATTATATTTTTTAAAAATCTTTATTGTTGCCAAAACCAATTTGGCTCAGTGGATAGAGTGTCAGCCTTCGGACTGAAGGGTCCCAGGTTTGATTCCGATCAAGGGCATGTATCTTAGTTGTGGGCACATCCCCAGTAGGAGGTGTGCAGGAGGCAGCTGATCGATGTTTCTCTCTCATCGATGTTTCTAACTCTCTATCCCTCTCCCTTCCTCTCTGTAAAAAATCAGTAAAATATATTTTAAAAAATCTTTATTGTTGAAAGTAATACATAGGTCCTCCTTTTCCCCCCATTAACCTCTTCCAGCCTGCTCCCATCTCCCCTCCCCCAAGGCCTTTGCCCCATTGTCTGAGTCCACGGGTTATGCCTGTATCCGTACAAGTTCATTGGTTGATCTCTTCCCAGCCACCCTCCCCTGCTCCTGCTCAGGTTTAGCAGTCTGGCCATGCTTCTATGTCTCTGGTTCAATTTTTGTTCATCAGTTTATTGAATTCATTAGATCCTACATATCACTGAGATCACGTGATATCTGTCTTTCTCTGACTGGCTTATTTTGCTTAGCATAGTACACAACTGATCCTTAAAAAAAAATGGCTTTGAATCTGCGTGGCATATTCTGGTTTACAAAGTGCTTTCCCTCACACAGACTAGCCTATTTAGCTCTCAATGGAGAGATCAGAGCAAATCCCTAAAGGTAAAATCTGTTTTATCTTTAAAAAGTGAAGTATAAACTCATCAGTAAAACTGACCGCTTACTGGCCACAGGGATACCATCTCTTGAAGAAAGGAAAAACGCCATTTACTGGCTTTGTGACCTTCTGTTTTCTTATCTGCAAAATGGGTATCATAATAGTACCTACCTGCTTCAGTGTGCTCTGGCTGCTCTTAAAGAAATAACACAGCCGAAACACGTGTGGCTCAGTGGATAGAGCATCGGCCTGTGGACTGAAAGGTCCCAGGTTCGATTCCGGTCAAGGGCATGTACCTTGGTGGCAGGCACATCCCCAATCGGGGGTGTGCAGGAGTCAGCTGATTGATGTTTCTCCCTCGATGTTTCTAACTCTATCCCTCTCCCTTCCTCTCTGTAATTAATCAATGAAATATATTTTTTTTAAAAAGAAAGAAATATCACAGACTGAGTGGCTTGAATGGCAGAAATTTATTTTTTACAGTTTTGGGAGCTGTAAAGTCTAATGGTTTCTGGTGTCTTTCTTCCAGACTTGTAGATGGCCTCTTAATCTCTGTGTGCTCATATGGCAGACAGTGTGTGTGTGTGTGTGTGTGAGAGAGAGAGAGAGAGAGAAAGAGAGAGAGAGAGAGAGAGAAAGCGCTCTGGTATTCTTATAAGGACACTGGCCCCACCTTTATCACTTCACTTAATCTTTTTTTAGAATAATTTAATATGTTTTTATTGATTTTATTTATTTTTAATTGATTTTAGAGAGAAAGGAAGGGGGGACAGAGAGAAACATCCATAGTCTGCCTCTGCATGCCCCCTCCTGGAGGTTGAGCCCTAATTGGGACTGTAACCAGCGACCTCTTGGTACATGGGTTGATGCTCAGCCAGTGAGCCATCCTGGTTGGTAACATTTAATCTTAATGATCTCCAAAAGGTCCCTTCTCCAAATACAGTCACACAGAGGATTAGGGCTACAACATACACATTTGGGAGGACACAATTCAGTTCACAGCATTTCACCAGGTTTTTATAAAAGTTCAATAAAGTAATACATGTTAAAGGATTACTTGGGGTCTGGCATTTAGTAGGAGTGCAATAACAGTAAGGAGTGTAGCCTTTTGATTTATTAACAAAATATAACGAACACAGTTCTTGAAGTAAGAGGACTTACTTGTTTGATCTTAAGTAAGTTGCTAAGCCACTCTGGATTCGGTTTCCTCATCAATTTATTTGTTTCATACATTTAGGCTTCTTTCCTTGCTGGTCATCTCATGATTGCAAGATAGCTGCACACCTCCAGCCATTTCACCTGCATACCCCACCAGAAGGTGGAAGTAAAGGCCAGGCATAGGCCCACTCAGTTTGTCTCTTCACCAGGAAAGCGAAACCTTTCCCAGAAACTGTATCCAACGGCCTCCCACTTACACCTCATTGGCCATAACCATGCCACATGCTACCTCTTACTAGAAAACAATTAGGGAGAAGCGGCGTGGAGCAGCGTCTGCCATAAAGTAGAAAGGTTTCCTAGAACGAAATCAGTATTTGCCAACCTATGTTATTGTTGCCCTAGAGATGACATGGTAGCCTTATTGTGGGGGTCACCAAAGACTGTCGCCTTCATCCTAGGTGGTCGCTGGCAGCCTCCTGACCCACAGAATCAGGACTAACTTGGGAAAAAGAGAAAAGGAGACATTTACACTCAGACAAATCGGCAAAGAAAAACGCCACAGCGTGTAGGCTGACACACAAACGAGAGAAGCCAGCTGCCTCTGTCTAGGTAGCGTGGACAGATTCTTTCTGTCCACCTTCCCCCTCGCGTACCCCATTTTCAGAGACCGTGCAAGCAGTCGCAACGGAGACATGACTTCTCTGAGGTTCACATCGCTCCCCAGCCAAGCCAGTGAGAAGCTCCACATCCTGCCAAGACCGGTGTGGCTCAGTGGATAGAGCATCGGTCTGCAGACTGAAAGGTCCCAGGTTCAATTCCGGTTGGGGGCATGTACCTTGCTTGCAGGCACATCTCCACTATGGGGCATGCAGGAGGCAGCTGATCGATGTCTCTCTCTCATCGATGTTTCTGACTTTCTCTCTCCCTTCCTCTCTGTAAAAAATCAATAAAATATATTTTTAAAAAAAGAAGAAGAAAAAGAAGCTCCACATCCTGACTGGGTGCCTGGTCCTCCCCCAAATGCCAAGAGGCTTTTTAATGAGGCAGGCAGGCAGGCAGGCAGGCAGCCAGGCAGCCAGGCAGCCAGGCAGCTAGACCTCGGCCAGAGCATCTCCTTCCCCACAAAGGAAAGATCAAGGTCACCGGAGAGGGTGAGAGCATCCTTTAAAGCACAGACTCTAGGCAGAGTGGGGGGATCTTGGTCCTGGGGAGAGAGATCCGTCTAAATATGGCTGCAGACCTTCCACAAACCTCCCACTCCCGAGGGCTAGCCCGGAGGTGGCCACGCCGATGTTTTCCATGAGACCGTCCGTCGTGAAGGTTTAGGGAGCCTCTCTTTCATCTGCTAGCAAAGCAAACAAACCCCCAGCCCTGTTTATTCCGGGAGGGTCCATGCAAATATTTTAAAATTCAAATTTCGTCTGGCTGGTTTAACTCCGAAGGAAGGCCTCGTTGGAGGAATATGCTAATGAGTCATTAAAGCGCCCTCCTCTCGTGCCATATGGTACACTTGAAGCAGAAACCCCCGGCCCCTATTCTTCGGGCCCGGGGGGCAGGGCGATGAGAGAAGGGAGGCCTGGGGAAAAGCCGGTTGCCCCCTGCACCCTCGCTTTATATGCTGCCTCTTCCGAGAGGGGCTGGTGTGTCTGGATGCGGCTCGCAGGTACCTGCGAACGGGCTCTGTCTGAGAAAACCGCTGCAGATGTGTGCGCGTAAAAGCCACGCCGGCAGAGATGCGCTGGCGGGAACTCAGTTTGCAGGCTGGCTTTTGTTGGGCTGATTATTCGTACGGTTCCTGGTAATTATATTCTAAGTTTCGTGGCTGGCCTTTACATAATGATTGAGAAAAATCAGGTATACTTGGGATCAGGGCAGATGACAGACAGACAGATTATGCATGAACTTGTGTGTTTAGTGATGTCTTTAACATGCAAGGCAGGCCGAGAGTGATGTACGTTCAGAAACTGAACTTGGCAGTTGGGGGCGTTGAATTGCGCCCTGGCCCGTGCACCACGTTTGGGGAAGCTACAGATACAGGCAGAGACCCGGTGATCCGTCTCTGGCTGCGGCAGGACCTCCAAACGGCCCTCCCGGCGGGCCGCTCCGAGAGGGGACACGGACTCGCAGTCCCAGACATACCGTCGGGGTGTCAGACTTGAGTGAGTTTCATGTCAGCCCCGGGTTACTCCGAAAAACATCTATTTCAGGACTTTTGCTTGAAACTCAGTGCTAAAACTCACTTCCATCCCAGCACTGGGGCACTCGATTAATAGACAAGTACAATTGTCACAACATCTCTCGACATATTGGTGGGGACATTTTTTTAATTTACTTTGCAAAAAAGATGCTATCTCCTAGTCCCGTGGTCGGCAAACTGCGGCTCATGAGCCACATTGACTGTGGCTCTTCCACAAAATACCACGGCCTGGGCGAGTCTATTTTGAAGAAGTGGCGTTAGAAGTTTAAGTTTAAAAAATGTGGCTCTCAAAAGAAATTTCAAGGGTTGTACTGTTGATATTTGGCTCTGCTGACTCATGAGTTTGCCGACCACTGGCCTAGTCCATGGAAGCAAAAGATGGGACGAAAGAAAGAGAACCTCCGCCCAGAATTCCCCCGTGACAGGAATCAGCATCCTGAGAAGGTACACGTGCCAGAGTCGCCTGGCCCGCTGTCGGAGGGCCAGCGGAGGCCAGAGGAGGGACAAACTAGTTTTGGGGTTTTGACAGTACCTCTGGGTTCCCGAACAAAACAGCACAGAGTACATGTCTAATGAATATAGACTCTCCTCCCCACCAGCTAGCAAGGAGTATTATTTTTATTTTTTTACCGCCATGATTATAATCTCTAAGCGATGACTATATACAATAACTAAAATTGTTTTATAATTGCATAATACGTAATAATATAATATATTGTATACAAAATAGTTAATATTCTACTGTTATGTAATTATGAACGTGTTTTATAAACATAACACATTGTATTACAAATAATTTTTGCTTTATAATAATTGTATAATAATCTATTATCACTATAGAACTATGCCTATGTAGTAATTATTTCACTTTCCAAGATATATTGTTAAATGAAAAGAAATTAGAGTGTCTAATAGGGATGCCATTTGTTATCATTATTTTTAATCACATCTGTATCGTTTGGAGTTTTTTTTCTGATCACAAATGGAACACATGCCAAACAAATTCAAAGGCAGAGCAAGGTAACACTAATATCGGCTCTGGGAATCCCCTCCCTCCATCTCTACCAAGGCTCTATCTTGTGGCATTTCTATGTTAAACTGAGACAGAGATTGTATGTGTGTGTTTTAATGAACGTGTAATGCTGTATCTGAAAACAGAGTAAGTATGTAACTTAAAAAGGAAAAAATTTCCATCTCAAGGTCGTTTTGGGAAAAGGGACAGAACAAAGAAATACCTTTGTATTTTAAAAAATCTTTATTGTTGAAAAGATTTGGGGTAATTCTGATCCCTTGCTTAACCCCAAGAGCTCAGCAGAGCATCCCAAAGTCCCAGGAACCTCAGTTTCTGCCTGACCAGGTGCCCGGGACTCCTTAGAACTTAACTGCAGGAACCAAAACATTACAGCTCCTGTGGCTGGCACCCTCCCTCCCAGACAGACGGGGACCTGCAGTCCTACTCCTTGTCACTGCCTCCTGGGGCCTTCGCACCCCGGCCTGCCGTCTTCCTGCCCGGGACACGGTCCAGCACATGCGCACTGTGATGAATTAGTCCCCCTGTTCCCAGCCTCCAGCCCTTCGGGTCCTCCCATGTTCCCCGCG
Source organism: Lasiurus cinereus (assembly GCA_011751065.1). Taxonomy (NCBI): domain Eukaryota; kingdom Metazoa; phylum Chordata; class Mammalia; order Chiroptera; family Vespertilionidae; genus Lasiurus; species Lasiurus cinereus. The sequence goes on from JAAGEH010000307.1 coordinate 1,500,157, forward strand.
GGGTGAATTTAGAGGGCGGTGGGAAGGGTGGCCAGAGCCCAGGTTTGGAATCAGAGGGACCTCAGTGGAAACTCCAGGGCTTCTTCACTTCCTGACCATAAAATTGCTTAAATTAGAAAACACGCCACAAAATACACACCATCATCTGTAAGTTTCCTTGCCAAGAAACACACTGGTAATCTGAGCCAGCGATGCCCACCAGTTCACCGGAAATCAGGGACAGGAACATGTCATGGAACCAGAGGGCAAATCAGCAAAGTCAGAATGTGGAAGCGCCTGAGGACAAAATCTGGTTTCCTCTACAAATAAATATCCAGAGAGAGAGGAGGGGGATGGGGGGCTTCTTTTAAATAAAAGAGACTTAAGAGACATGGGAACCCATTTCAGTGTAAGGACTTTATTGGTTTCTGATTGAGGCAAAAGAAGTTATTTGTTTTTAATTTATGAGACAAAAAAGGAGCAATGACTATTGAATTTGTTTGGCATGTGTTCTATTTGTGATCAGAAAAAAACACGCACAGAAATGATACAGATGTGATTAAAAATAATTATAACAAATGGCATCCCTATTAGACATTCTATTTTCTTTTCATTTAACAATATATCTTGGAAAGTGAAATAATTACTACATAGAAATAGTTCTATAGTAATAATAGAACTATGCCTATATAGTTTAGAACTATGCCTATATAATTATTATTTGGTGGTATTTTTTAAATTATTACGTTTTATGTGTGGTGATAATATTGTGATTATGTGGGTGTGTTTTTTTAAGTCTTTGTCTTATAAAGACTCACTGAAATATTTATGAAATGATATAATGACTGGGATTCCTTCACGACGATTAGTGAGGGGTGGAAAGTGAGGGGTAAAGATGAGACAAGTTGGCCACAATTGGTCATTGCTGAAGCCGAGTGATCAATACACAGTGGGTTCATTGTACTTCTTTAAATTTTTTCTCCAGATAGACTTCTCCTTTTTATCCCGCCATTTCCCACATTCTGGAGTCTGTTGTTCGCATCCTTGTGTATCAGTTCACATGCTCCTCCGCCCTCTCCTGTAAATGATGAGCATTATCTAGACTTGATCACACAGAAAGCCCACGATAGGCAAGATTATTTCATAGGCGATTTTCCTACTTTCATCAAGGGGCATAAGGTCCATAATAAAATAATTTTGAAATGAGTTTTCGGAACTGAAAAATGGGGATGCTTCCTGGGAAGGTCGTTTTGAGGTTCAATTATTTGTGTAAGTAAAGGACCGACACAGAGCCTGACACATCATCCCAGGTGCTTTATAAATGTGCTTTCCAGATTTCTTCCTTCGGGCCTTCATGATCTCTCTCATAATCTACATTATCTACTGGATCAAGTCTTAAGTATCCTTAAAACTGCAGATCTCCTACAATCTATTCCTAGTCTGCCTTTCTAGTATTTCCGATGCTTTAAACACAGGCACGTGTGTGCTTGTGTGCCCACATGAGCACAAGCACTGCAGTCCTCTATCCCAACCCTTTGGTTAGACCAATTCCCCCACTTGACATATTCTCCTTACCTCCTCTCTGCCATCTTTCAAGACTCCATTCAAGCCCTAACCGGTTTGGCTCAATGTGTCAGCCTGTGAACTGAAAGGTTCCAGGTTTGATTCCGGTCAAGGGCATGTACCTTGGTTGGGGGCACATCCCCAGCAGGGAGTGTGCAGGAGGCAGCTGATTGATGTTTCTATCCCTCTCCCTTCCCTCTGTAAAAAATCAATAAAATATATTTAAAAAAAAAAAGACTCAGTTCAAGTCCCACCTCCTGCAGGGGATCTCAGGCTCATAGACAGCCTCTGAGGCAGTGGTTCTCAACCTTTCTAATGCCGTGACCCTTTAATACAGTTCCTCATGTTGTGGTGACCCCCAACAAAATTATTTTTGCTGCTACTTCATAACTGTAATTTTGCTACTGTTATGAATCGTATCTGTGTTTTCCAATGGTCTTAGGCTACCCCTGTGAAAGTGTTGTTCGACCCCCAAAAGGGTCGTGACCCACAGGTTGAGAACCGCTGCTCTGAGGTCTCCCTAACGCCGCCTTGAACTGCGATTCACTGCTTATGTTAGGTAACTTCCGTGATAAGCTTTCCTCCCCCCACAGCCCAGGCCTGGGTAGGACACCAGCCTTCCTTGCTCCTGTCACAGCACACGGTCCAGCCCACTCATGCAGAAACATACCTCACATGTTTGCCAACGTAAGAGAACGAAAAAATGAACAAGAAAATGGCTTCCAACTTGAATAGAAGAGAGCAAACCTTCCCAGTCACCCCTAAACAGACATCGAGTTGGGGAATGGGCAGAATACATGAAGATGCTTTTATTTCATCTGAAAGAGAAAATATGCGCCAAATGCATAATCCTTATTTTGCTTATCTTATCCTGATTTTAAGAAGTCAGGAATCTTCCAGACCCTGATACCACTATGATCATGGGCAAGATTTAATAAAATCAAATGACAGACTCGAGTGTCAGAGCATACAATTTGGGTCGTCAGTTATGATTGAGTGAGGAAGAAAAGAAGCAACTAAAACACAGCTATGCGACCATATGATCCACTGATAGGATCATTTCAGAGCTAACCCTGTTCCAGCAAGATATGGCTGAGACCTACTTCAAAGTTAGCTCTATAAAATGAGTCATGACTGCATGAGTCACAGTGGCCAAGAGATTCTGGAACATTGTGTGGTTGAGACGTAAAAATCCCACTCTCTCTTCTCCCAAGACCTCAGAGAGGTCTGTAGGGGGCCAACAGGCCCCAGTGGACAATAATGACCTTGAGCTGAGCCTGATAGCTCCATAGCTCTTTGCCTCATAATTATGAAAAGGAACTCTGTGGTATGGTAATGTTTGCTTCACCACTGGATTTTATCGTATTTTTTCTTATTTACCAATACAGTGATACCTCGAGATACGAGTGCCCTAACATACGAGATTTTTGAGATACGAGCCGTCGAGCGAGCGATTTTTGCTTTGAAATACGAGCAACATTTGAGATAGGAGTAACCGCGCAGATTGGCCAGCTGCACACGACCCACCACGACTCGAGCGTCTCATAGTTTCCCACGCCTCAAGGTTACGGAACGAATTAAACTCGTATCTCAAGGTACCACTGAATTAACAATAGAGCATTCTAAGTCTCCTACATGGAACTCCTCCTTGGTGCCTGGCATCTGTCTCACATTTATCAAAAGGCTCCAGGGCAGAATCTGATGAAAGCTCTCACTCTTCTAAGACAAATGCACATATACATGCAAAATTTTGCATGGTGTTTCATATGTTTCTAAAATGCCATTTAAACAATTATGTATTCCTTCACCACTCACAGCAAACCTACTGTATTTTCCGATGTATAAGACGACCCCCAACTTTTGAGAAGATTTTCCTGGGTTAAAAAGTTGTCTTCTATGCCAGAAAATACGGTACTTCTAGAGATAGAAGGTATCATGAAATACTTATTTTAAAAAAGTAAATGTCCCCAACTCATGTCATGTTCTTTCAGAGAAGCGACTTGCTTTCATGCGGTACCAGTTCTCCAGCATTTCAGGAACTGCTTGAATCAATGGTCAGGGTCAAGTGGCTTTTGTGAGAATCTGGGGCAATTTTGGATGATTTCTTAATAAGGCAGTCACCGCTTCTTCGGGGAGAAAAAGAACCACCACCCGAGAGAACATGTTGAGCAGAGGCCTAATAGATCGTAGGTCTGAGATAGCGAGGCTGGAAATTGTGATATTGATTTGGGGAGTGCTTCCAGGGGACAGATGGGGGGCCCTCTCTGGCTTTATGTTGCTCTGGACTTGACCTTTGTGCTCGCCTGCCGCGTCGGGGAGAAACGTCTCGGCAGTCACAGTCAGTTATGAACAGAGGGACAGAAAAAAGGGGGCACAATTCACCAAGTCATTTTCTGCCGTGCCCAACTCCCCGCTGTAAAATGGCTCCTTGCCTCCTCGGGCACTAAATTCACAAAAGATCCATCCACATCCTTGTAGCCAGGTTTTTACTGCGGTTCCAAAACACAATGATCATGCTCCCTATTATCTTAACGGCCCATAGCTGATAACTTCCCTAATTAGCCTTATGCATGCGTAAGTCGCTCTAATTATTTAATGATAGTCACCAGGTAATCCATAATAACAATTACTTATCTAAACTGCCAGGGACTATTGGACAGATATGTAATGGGGCATTTTACAGGCATTTGCAATGTAATGCTAATTAGAAAGGTTATCAAATACAATACTTACCATAATAGGGAACATGTTGGAAATTTTGTGGTTAAAAAAAAAATAAGCAAATGGTGTTTATTAGCATTTAGATTTTGTGGATATAAGTCAGAATGAAATCAAAGGATATGGAGATTTATTTGGAGCCAGATTTATATATAGCAAAATTCTCATTTTATTTGTCCACTTAGTAGATAAGCATTAAGTAATCACCTACTGCATTTTCCCTAAGCACTAAAAGCTAGTATCACAATATGAAGAAGGATATGTAGCTTGCTCATGCCCTTGAGGTTGGAGAAATGGAATTACCGGAGATCAGTTAACCAATTGCAATGAGTATTACCATCAGAAAAAGCAATCTGTAATGACCCAATTCCAACTATATCCAAAGCACCGAGGAAACAATGCAGACTCCTGGAGGAGGCAAATTTCCAGAAAATTCTTAAAAGGGGTGGGGAATAAATAGTGATTGTACTGGCAGAAAGCCAAAAAGAGAGTATTAGAAATTGAGATAATTGAGACTGTGGCTTAAAAGCCAAGAAAGGACACTGGACTTGTAATAAAAAACTTAGATTCAAACCCTGATTCCGACTCTTATCAGCATTTTGTCCTTGAAGGAGGCAACCTGCATAACCCTTAGTGTTCATACCACACGATCATAAAACCTATTGGGTTGGTTATAAAGATGAAGTTAGCCTGGCCAGCATGGCTCAGTGGTTGAGCATCCATTTATGACCAGGAGGTCACAGTTTGATTGGCGGTCAGGACACATCCCCAGGGCTGCAGGCTCTATCCCCAGGGTGGGACGTGCAGGAGGCAGCCAATCAATGATTCTCTCTCATCATTGATGTTTCTGTCTCTCTCCCTCTCCCTTCTTCTCTGAAATCATTTTTTACAATAATAAAATAATTTGAGCACCCAGAACACTAAATACCAAATTATTTTAATAATAATCCAGCGGGTAGATGTGTATTTGAAAAAGGACCAAGCCGAAACCGGTTTGACTCAGTGGATAGAGCGTCGGCCTGTGGACTGAAAGGTCCCAGGTTCGATTCCGGTCAGGGGCGTGTATCCTGGTTGTGGGCACATCCCCAGTAGGGGGCGTGCACGAGGCGGTTGATCGATGTCTCTCTTCATCGATGTTTCTAACTCTCTATCCCTCTCCTTTCCTCTCTCTAAAAAATCAATAAAATATATTTTTTTAAAAAAAGAGAAAAAGGACCAAAACAAGTATGTTCACTCTTCTCCACCAGAAAAACTATTTGCTCCATATCATTCAATAAGCTTTACTCCACCCTAAGTGTACTCCATCTTATGTAACTTTCATACACAATTATCAGTACTGGGCTGGCAGAAAAGCCACACAGAATAGTTTTGAATAAAGAGACTTTGAGACTAATTGCCCCATAAACATTTATCTTTCATTTAACTATGTGATATGGTTCAAATTACCAGAGAGAACACAGACAATTCTGAGTCATGGCCTATGAATCATATTAGAATAAAACTTGGTGACATTTAGGAAAGAGTATCTTAAGGAAATCAGAAACTTCCTGGTCCTTCCAATTATTCTCATAGTACAAATCCATGTGACTATTTCCATTATATGTCCATGAACTTAAAAATAGTACTTTATTTGTTTTTAGAAAAAGCAATGGAATAAATGCCTCGCCTTCTGTAATTGTGCTAGCAAAATGATCATAAATGCCTTCGCTTCTGGTCTTCTCCAGAACTGGGTTTATTTAGACATCATCAAAGTTATTTCTTCTGCCGAAACCGGTTTGGCTCAGTGGATAGAGCATCGGCCTGCAGACTGAAAGGTCCCAAGTTCAAATCCGGTCAAGGGCATGTATGTACCTTGGTTGCGGGCACATCCCCGGTAGGGGGTGTGCAGGAGGCAGCTGATTGATATCTCTCTCTCATCGATGTTTCTAACTCTCTATCCCTCTTCCTCTCTGTGAAAAATCAATAAAATATATATATTTTTAAAAAATTGTTTCTTCTGAGTAGCCCAGTAGAGAGAGGGAAGAACATGATCAGAGATAAGGTAGCCAAGGTTTTATCACACACTTGTAATGGCAATGTAAGAGATATAATCTTTCTGAGGAGCCATTTCACACCACCTAGCAAATACAAGGTGAACATACCCCATATTGAATCATCCCACTTGTGTTTTTAAGTGCACATATATAAAATATATATTATTTTCAAGTTATGAGAGGATACTAAGAAACTCTTAACCATGGTAATGAGGGTGTGGGTGGTCAGAGCTTGAAAAGAGAACTTGTGTTTTTCACTTTCTGTACAGATAACAATTTTTTTTAACTTTAGCACATATTTTCTTAAATGCACAAAATTAGTTCATTAAAAATGCACACACCCTTTTACCCTGGGATTCCTTTCTAGGAAGTTACTCAACCATCCAACAGTATACATGCACATATGTAGATTGATAATGATGTAATGAGCATTCTTATGAATAGGTTTGTATTAGGAAAGAAAGAAAAAAACAGAAACTACCAAAAATGTCCATCAATAGGAAACTAGTTTATAAATGAGTATATTCTTATAATAATATACAATTAAGAAGAATTAACGTGATATATATGTACAGATGTAGAAAGATGAAGCTTAAGACATTGTTTACTAAAGAAAGCTAATTGCTGAACAGTATTAGAATCACATTTGTTGAGTTTTTTTAAGGATATTTATATGACAGTGCACATTGCTAGCAGGAAATTTTATTTTTTTTTAAATATATTTTATTGATTTTTACAGAGAGGAAGGGAGAGGGACAGAGAGTCAGAAACATTAATGAGAGAGAAACATCCATCAGCTGCCTCCTGCACACTCCCTACTGGTATGTGCCTGCAACCAAGGTACATGCCCTTGACCGGAATCGAACCTGGGATCCTTGAGTCCACAGGCCGACACTTTATCCACTGATTCAAACCAATTAGGGCACTAGCAGGAAATTTTAACCTTATTTACCTCTGGGGTAGGGAACTACAGTTGTATAGTTTTAATTTTTTTCCATGAACATATATTACTTTTATCATTTGAAATAGAAGTTAACTTTTTAAAATTGTAATAAATGATACATGTAAATGCATGCACATGTACATATGCATACCCACATGAAACTGTCCCTAGTATGGTGAAAATATCAAATGGTATGAAAGATCAAAATGCTGATGACAGAAATACCACCTTACCACATGGCATGCTTGTTAAATAATTCACAGTTAATTGTCGAGCACTTTTACCTTGGTATTTGGGGATACCCTCTTGTACGTTCTGTAACTAATTACTCGATACTAATTGTTCCTCAGGAATGGATGGCCCCACGGGGAAGCCCAGATACAGGGCACATATACCCTGCTGGATGAACTTCCTGCAGAAATCTCCAATATTTTGCACCGCATTTGAGAAGCATTTAAACCATGATATCTAGAAATGAAAAAATCAATTGGATGCGCTCTGTGTAAAGTACAGCATCTTGAAAATCTATTGCTGAGCCGTTTCATTATCAATGGTATCGACATAAGTAAAATCTTTTAATAATAAGGATAATTAAAAAGTCTCCCTGGGTCTGTTAGACCCACGTTTTTATTGAAAAGGCTGAACGACTGCTAATATAGCCGCCTTACCTACATATTCGATAGCTTCCCTTCTTCGTATCTTCCCATTATTTCCACCTTTCTCTTTTGCAAGTCTGATAGATTCCACAAATCTTGCTCATCTCTCTCTCCAATGGGACACTTATCTTCGGTGATGAGAGATAAATGTCGTTAATACTAGAGGGAATGTTTAAAGCACAGAAATGGAAGAGCCCTATAATGACATCATAAGCACAATGCTCAGAATAAAGATAAATCTTTAGAAAATTAGGTTCTCTCATCTCATTAGTTTCTCAGGCTCTTTTTATGAGATCACATATACAAAACAAGTAAATCAACTTCCTTCTCTCTTTTTGCTTCTCACTTGTACACTTGCTTCTTGCTCTCATGAGGGAGGAGATAATGATCGAACCAAATCCAGCCAAGTCTAGTTTTATCTGCCGTCATTGGAAACCACCAATGCCTTTAGAAATCAGCTGACCTTTCAGAAACCCTTCCAGATATTTGGAAACCAGTTCTCAATGTAAAGACCAAGGCGGTCTGTGTTAAGCTGTGATTCCCGGGCAAGCTTGCTGGATTGGGGTCACAATGGTTCAAGTTCTGTTTTCTCATTTTCTGTCACTGGGTGCTTTCGAAAACCACAAAAATTTCTGAGGACCACTTTCCTGGTTTATCAAAGAGAAATGCTAAGTTTGCCTATTTCCCATCAAAAACATTCAATAACTAGTTGTTGACTCCACAACAGCACAACTATGTGGAGGAGATGAAATAATATGCTTGCAAGCAGGCGGCAGGTAAAATCGTCTGAAAACATTAGGTTGTATTAGCTTGGGCCATTACTACCAAGAGAGGCAACAGAATACAGTGGTACCTCGAGATACGAGTGCCCTAACATACGAGATTTTTGAGATACGAGCCGTCGAGAGAGCAATTTTTGCTTTGAAATACGAGCAACATTTGAGATGGGAGTCATCGCGCTGATCAGCCGGCTGCACATGACCCACCAGTTTACCGCGACTCGAGCGTCTCATGGTTTCCCACGCCTCAAGGTTATAGAATGAATTAAACTCATATCTCGAGGTACCACTGTATAGACATTGGGTTCCCAGCTCTAGCACCAAGTTGCCTGAATTCCAATTGTGACTCCCCTCTAACGTAACTCCCCAAACTTCAGCAGCCTCATCTGTAACATGGGGAAAATAACCTTTCTTGATTCATTCGCTGTAGAGAGGATTATGGGAAATAATGCATGTAACCATTTAGAACAGTATCTGCCACGTGGTGAGTACATATTTTCTATTTTTGTAACTACATTAAAATAGCTTTATATAGTGATATTGAAGAGTAACTCTAAATCCAGCACAGATCAGACTTCTTCCCCTATGGGATCTGGAAATACTGGTTGTCTATATGTTCCACACATTGTCACCTTGAACAGTGACCCTTCTGGCTCCTCCCACTACATACATCTAACAGAATCACGGAAATTAAAACGTTGCATGGGTGTCCGGAAGCCTTCACCTGCCTCCATGCTATAGAGACAGTCTGACCTAATCCTTTACAGGGACAGCAGACAAAAAGGTTAAAATGCTAGAACCCAGCGAGGTCCCAGTAATACACTGACATTCATTCATTCACCCACGTCTCCAGGAAGGGGCTTGTCTAGGGTAGTGCAAAGTAGATACTGCAGAGGGAGATTTTTCAGATGTTTGGAGTCATAGATTCTTTTGAGTACCTGATAGAAAGTATGCCATGCTGGCATGACTCAGTGGTTGAGTATTGACCTATGAACCAGGAGGTCATGGTTCGATTCCTGGTCAGTGCACATGCCTGTATTGCAGGCTCGATCCCCAGTAGGGGGTGACGAGGAGGCAGGCAATCAATGATTCTGTATAGGCAGCACAAGAATGTAGAACTTCACCCTGCCTGGGACCCCACGGGCCTGGGGTTCAGCTAGACCATGACTCATAACCAGTTAGAAAGGCAAGGAGAAGCCAAAACCAGTTTGGCTCAGTGGATAGAGCGCCGGCCTGCGGACTGAAGGATCCCAGGTTCAATTCCGGTCAAAGGCATGTACCTTGGTTATGGGCACATCCCCAGTGGGAGGTGTGCAGGAGGCAGCTGATGGATGTTTCTAACTCTCTATCTCTCTCCCTTCCTCTCTGTAAAAAAATCAATAAAGCATATTTTTTTTAAAAAAGGAAAGAAAGGCAAGGAGACAGTCAGTCTTTGAATGCAAAGCAAAGGAGAACACTCACCCACAAAATTTATCACCCCGTGGCAGTGCCAGTGTGGGCGAGGACTGGTCCAGGTGAAAGGGCAGCCTGTCAATCAGCTGCCAGGGTGAAGGCGAGGCATAGGAGGTGTGAGTAAACAAAGCTGGAATGAAGAGAGATCCTGTTTCTCCAGACTTTTGTAACCACGTGCTTTTTCTTAAAGTATCTCACTGGTCATTAACTTACCCTTCCTGGCCTCAATTTTCTTCTCTATAAAAACGTGGGCCTCAAGAGAGTCCCTTCTGTGAAACCGGTTTGGCTCAATGGATAGAGCGTTGGCCTGTGGACTGAAGGGTGCCAGGTTCGATTCCGGTCAAGGGCATATACCTTGGTTGTGGGCACATCCCCAGTAAGGGATGTGCAGGAGGCGGCTGATCGATGTCTCTCTTTCATCAATGTTTCTGACTCTCTATCCCTCTCCCTTCCTCTCTGTAAAAAATCAATAAAATATATATAAAAAAAAAAAAGTCCTTTCCAGCCCTAGCTGGTTTGGCTCCGTGGATAGAGCATCAGCCTTTGGACTGAAGGGTGCTGGGTTTGATTCCAGTCAAGAGCCCATGCCCGGGTTATGGGCTCGATCCCCAGTGGGGGGTGTGCAGGAGGCAACCAATCAATGATTCTCTCTCATCATTGATGTTTCTGTCTCTCCTTCTCCCTTCCTCTCTGAAATCAATAAAAATATATTTAAAAAAGAAAGTCCTTTCCAACCGTATGTCTATCGCTCTGTGACCCATATGACTTGTATCCTAGAATGGAGCTGTCAACCCAGTCTGGAACCTTCTGGGCTCCCCAACTATAGAAAGCATGTGGATGGCCCTCACATGCTTAATCAAGGCCAGTGTTTGTGGTCCAGATGTGGGGTAGGGCTGGGGGCAGAGTGGTGGGGAGAGTGAATCCAGGGCTGCTCTTAGAGTCTGAATCCTCTCTACCGCGCCAATGTCACAAGGACAGGTAGTCTAAGGCTAGTGCTTTTCAAATTGTGGAACCAGACCCTGATGAGGCAAGGAATTTAGGGGGCCCCCACCAGCATGTTTTGTTCCCTGAGGAAGTATAAACACAGTTAGAGCAAGCTTTTGTTTGGGGGCTGTGTGTGAGTACGAGGTTATGATATCAGAGGTCTTTCATTTCTGTGACAAACATTCAAGAATTTGAAAAACACTGACCTCGTTGCGTGTGGAGGGAGGGGGATAAGGAGATGTGTCTTCTCAGACCAGACAGAGGCCTGGAAGAGGGTAGGAAACAGAGGGAGATGGAGTTGTTCCATGGCCCAGACCCCCAAACTGACCCTATGAAACTCTCTCAGGATTCTTGAGCAAAGGGGAGACAGGGAGGCCTCCGTATCCAGACAGTGGCCCTGGCCTGTGGGCTGAGCTCCCTGGTACTTGCCTGTGCCTGTTTTGGTTTTTTTTTTCCCCCAAAGAACTCACCATGCAGAACCAACCATGGATTCTTTTTTTTTTCTTTTTCAATCAATATTTTTTTCCCCTCCTCCTTTTAAAATTAAATTTATTGGGGGTCACGACCCACAGGTTGGAAACCGCTAGCAGGGTCGCCTAACACCACCGGAAAACACAGGTATTTCCCTGATGATTCATAACAGTAGCAAAATGACAGTTATGAAGTAGCAACCAAAGTAATTTTGTGGCTGGGGGTCACCGCAGCATGAGGAGCTGTCTTAAAGGGTCACAGCGTTAGGAAGGTTGAGAACCACTGCTCTAAAGCAACAGCAAAAACCAGTGTTGCAGATTCCACAGGATTTACAGTGAACAGGGATCGTTGTGAGGGTAGTGCTCAGTGGGAATTGAAAACATATAGGTGATGGTCCATTTTATCACCTTCTTTAAAGAAACAGTAGGAGAATGAAATGCACAGAAACTAAACATGGAGAATACTGTTTGACATGGATACTGAAAGTCTAAAACGACATTTCCAATGTTTTCTATCAAAATTGTTTATATAGAACGTATTTCCCAAATAACAGAAATCATGAGCAAGGTATGATTCAAAATACACAATTCCTTTCAATAGAGCTTTCTTCTCACCAAGTCCATAAAATTAAGCCTATTTATATCAACTCCTTATATCTGTATAACGAGAGCTTATAAAATCCTTGAAATGAGAAGGTACTCTGTTAAGATTTAACTCTTTGAAAGCCATCTAACACTCTTACATGAGTATTCATTTTAACTGGGCTCATTTTCAGCTTCTGAGGTAAACATTTTCCTCTGAAATAAACAGACGGAAGAAGCTTAAGGTTTCACCTTCCAGAAAATCAACATGAATTTTTCACCTTCCACAAAATCAACATACACACTGACCTACTGTTCTGTATCAAGTAACTGATAAACAAAATTTGGGGAATAAATTACCCTCACTCCAGCCACAGAGCACTGTTAGGGCCCAGGGCCTTTTGCCGAGTATCTCATGATTCAAGGGGATGGGAGATGAGACAGGGCCTGAAAATGGGATTAAAGGCAGAGTGCCTACAAAGAGTTAAAAGTGAGGCTATTTCACATACCCCTTCTCCCCAAAATGTGCTGCTTGGCCCTGAGATTGGAATAATGGACTTTGAAGGGAGGAAGGAATAAAGCACAGAACTTGTTCAAATCCCTGTAAATTAGCCAATAACCAAGGCAACTTCCTTTAACCAACAAGATTATTCATCAGTGATGCATTTAAACACCCACTATGTAAGTCACAGCAATTTCTTAGGCCAATGTCTACAAATTACATTGTAGAAACAGGGCAAATCTAAGTCTATGAAACTGGGACCTCACAGATGTAGAGAAATATTAAGGGGTCCACAGATGGTCAGTGAAGATAGGAATCCATCTAAAAATCATCACTAGCTGAAACCAGTTTAGCTCAGTGGATAGAACGTCAGCGTGTAGACTGAAAGGTCCCAGGTTCAATTCCGGTCAAGGGCATGTACCTTGGTTGCAGGCATATCCCCAGTAGGGGCCATGCAAGAGGCAGCTGATCGCCGAGACCGGTTTGGCTCAGTGGATAGAACGTCAGCGTGTAGACTGAAAGGTTCCGGGTTCGATTCCGGTCGGGGCATGTACCTTGCTTGTGAGCACATCTCCAGTGTGGGGTGTGCAGGAGGCGGCTGATCGATGTTTCTCTCTCATTGATGTTTCTGACTTTCTATCCCTCTCCCTTCCTCTCTGTGAAAAATCAATAAAATATATTTAAAAAAAAAAAAGAGGCAGCTGATTGATGTCTCTCTCTCATCCATGTTTCTAACTCTCTATCCCTCTTCCTTCCTCTCTGTAAAAAAATCAATAAAATATATTAAAAAATAAAAATAAAAATCATCCCTAATATAAAATACCATTCACCAGTAGGCAAACCTATACCACACATCTGAAAATGTACAGGGTGGGGCAAAAGTAGGTCTACAGTTGTGAATACATGAAACACCGAGTTTACTCTTGTGTTATTATTTATTACTTATTGTGTTGTTTTTCCGTACAAACAACTATAAACCTACTTTTGTATACACCAAACTGTAAACCTAATATTGTATATACTATATTAAATATTGGGATGATCACTTAGTTATGTAATGTCTAATCACCGGGGTATACACGTGAAACTAATAAAAGAATGTATGCCAACTGTAATTGAAAAAGAACAGAATGTAGCATTCAGTTAAAGGCACGACTATCCTTCAGTAGAAACTGCCTCTTAAAAAGCTTCTAATACCTTTGAAAGGGTTTTGTGGAACCCATCCTACTCTGATGGAAACTGATTTGAAGACCGTTACTGGTTGGCATTGTGAGGAGAGGGGTCAGGGGAAGTGAATCTGAGCCTCAGCTCACTGTCTGTGGGAAGGTTATCAGAAACGCCAAGTTTAAGAAATCAAAAGCCTGGCACATCCTCCCCACAAATAGCCCAGAAAACCGGCACATGCCACCAGCACAACCCAGACTATTTCGCAGACCTGTGTCAGCCTCTCACTCCATCCCTTCAAACCAGAGAGAGGCAGCTCAGGGCTTACAAACAGAACAGTCCTCTCCACGGTCCTCCAATAGGCAGGCGTGCGACGTCACCGAGCTTCCTGTGGTGTCCGGCTCTTTATCCACAGCCTCATTCCTCCACGAAAGGGAAGTACAATGAGACTAGGGGAGCACCCACTGTCACATCTTACGAAAACGCTGTTGTGGGTAAAATAAGAGTGAGATTTTCAGCAGCCGATGGCAATTCTAATTTAGTAAAAGGGCACCAGGTCTGGGAGAGAGCCAGCAGTATATTCTAGGGGTATGATCAGTGACTTTCCTCTAGGGCAGCGGTTCTCAACCTGTGGTTCGAGACCCCTTTGGGAGACAAACGACCCTTTCACAGGGGCCACCTAAGACCATCGGAAAACACCTATTTCCCATGGTCTTAGGAACCAACAGACCGCTCCTCAGTGTAACGAAGTGTAGCAATGTAGTTTACTGCTGTCATTATGAAGACTGTTGCCCATGCTACACCACGATTCAAGACAAAATTTCATTTATTTGTAATTAGAAATACATATTTCACAATATATAATTACATATTGTTTTTGTGATTAATCACTATGCTTTAATTATGTTCAATTTGTAACAATGAAATACATCCTGCCTATCAGATATTTACATTACAGTTCATGACAGTAGCAAAATTACAGTGATGAATTAGCCACGGAAATAATTTTATGGTTGGGGGTCACCACCACATGAGGAGCTGTCTTAAAGGGTCGCAGCATTAGGAAGGTTGAGAACCACTGCTCTAGGGAATGCTAAGTGAGCAAGAGCTTGCACACTTCACACAATGAGCTCAACCCCAAGGTCTGGGCCTCCAGACCCAAGTGGTGTCTCCTGTCTCCCAGCCCGCTCTCTGGCTGGAGTGGTTTACTGAGATTCACCTCCTTCCCCTTCCTTTCCTCGTTATTCCTGTGATCCGATCCAGACACCCAGCCAGGAAAAGCCTCTGGCCATGGCAGCAGAGAGAACGCGTCCTTACCAAGATGTCTCTTGTACTTTTAAGAATTGCTCTGGCCGAGACTGGTTTGGCTCAGAGGATAGAGCGTTGGCTTTCGGACTGGAAGGTCTCAGGTTCGATTCCGGTCGGGGGCATGTACCTTGCTTGCGGGCACATCTCCACTGTGGGTTTTGCAGGAGGCAGCTGATTGATGTCTCTCTCTCATGGATGTTTCTGACTTTCTATCTCTCTCCTTTCCTCTCTGTAAAAAATCAATAAGATATATATTTTTTAAAAAAAGAATTGCTCTGTATGCATTGAATTAAATCTGTATATTAAAAAAAAAACTCTTTTCTGCAGAAAGTAGAATTACTGACTGTTTTGCACAGGTATCATGGCGGTTCAGAAGCAAATCCTATTCAGAGGGCTAAGAGCACTGCCCTGGAATTCTAGAGATTCTCTTTGGAGGTGCAGGATTGTTCTGACACACGTTTCTTTTAGAGTCTCTGCCACCCGCCAGCCCTATCTCTGATCTTAAGCAAGCAGGATTCCCAAAGTCGCCCGGCCAGTTCTGGTCCCTCCCCCACCCAACCCTCCCTCCAAACGCAATGTGCAAGCGTCCCTCTGGAGCCTGCAAGAGAGCTGGTGACTCCTCCTCTTCACTTCCTTCCGGATAGCTTAGTGAGGTCACAGCTAGGTGAGAGTGTCCCTTACCCTGATTTTCTCAGCAGCTGGCCTTTCCCTGGTCTCAGTGGCTGACCCCAGCGATGTGCCACTGGCATGATAGCTTCCAGCCAAGGTCCTGGGGAGCCTTTGAATCCGGACGTGTTCGCTCTGCCCCAATGAAATACGAGAGAAATGTGCAGTCGCCCCAACCTTGACATCAAAATAAATCGAGAACCGAGGTGGCATATCTCCTATGCAACATCCTGTGTCTGCTCCAAGTCCACAGTAGCCAGACCAGGTCCGTTTTACCTCCAGAAAACTAAAAAAAAAAAACCATGAAGGGAAATAGTTTGGCTAAAAGATCTAGAGGGTCACTCCTGGCTCTGAAATGTCAGGGTACCTCTCGTTAGGGAGTGTATCCAAACTGGTAAAACTTGGCTTAGTCAGTGGACCATGTGTATTTAAGATAAAAAAGAGACCCCGTCCTTTCCTCTTAATCCCCACCTCAGCTCAGCTACAATGACTAGAATTTACTGAGTGCTTACCAGCTTGTGCTTTTCGCTCCCCGGTGGCTCTCCGTTTTCACTTACACCAGTTTAAGGGACCACCTAAGGCAGCGGTTCTCAACCTGTGGGTTGTGACCTGTTTTCTGATGGTCTTAGGCTCTACAGCAGTGACCCACAGGTTGAGAACCACTAGCAGGGTCGCCTAAGACCATCAGAAAACACAGATATTTACGTTACGATTCACCACAACACGAGGAACTGTATTAAATGGTCACAGCATTAGAAAGGTTGAGAACCACTGACCTAGGGCAACACTGAAAGCTACAGATGTCCAGACCTCTGCTTCCAAGAGTCAGATTCAGCTGGTTTAGCGCAGTTGATTCTAGTGTGAAGCCAACACTGAAACCTTCCATGACTAAAGCCACCATCACCACTACCACCACCATCACCGCCAGTACCCTCACCATTACTATCATCACCACCTTCTCTACTACCACCATCACTGTCACCACCATCTCCACCACCACCACC
>JAAGEH010000307.1:1545088-1568654 GCA_011751065.1 Lasiurus cinereus
ATTCTATTTATTTATTTATTTATTTATTTATTTATTTATTTATTTATTTATTTATTATTTGGAGTTCCAGCCCTTATTTGATGGAGATTCTTTTCTTAAAAAAAAAAATAGCTGAGACCGGTTTGGCTCAGTGGATAGAGCATCGGCCTGCAGACTGAAAGGTCCCAGGTTCGATTCCGGTCAGGAGCATGTACCTTGCTTGCGGGTACATCTCCAGTGTGGGGCGTGCAAGAGGTGGTAGATCGATGTCTCTCTCATCGATGTTTCTGACTTTCTATCCCTCTCCCTTCCTCTCTGTAAAAAAATCAATAAAATATATTTAAAAAAATATGTGTATATATATGTATATATATTATTGACTTTTTACATATGTGTATATATGTATATATATATACATATTTTTAAAATATATTTTATTGATTTTTTTACAGAGAGGAAGGGAGAGAGAGAACCAGAAACATCAATTAACTGCCTCTTGCACACCCCCTACTGGGGATGTGCCCAAAACCAAAGTACATGCCCTTGACCAGAATCGAACCTGGGACCCTTCAGTCTGCAGGCTGACGCTCTATCCACTGAGCAAACTGGTTTCAGCTGATGGAGATTCCAACAGTAACTCCTCCCCTGCTGGTTGCCTTCTCTCTCCCACCCAATAGCAGGCAAAAGACTGCACGAGAGTCTAAAGAACACCTCACTGGAAACCTGGATTCTGTTTTCCCTCTTCTGTGATACTTCCTGAGTTGTTCAAACAATTTTCTTGACATATTTTATATATATCATAAAACTCACCTGTTTCAGGTGTGCAATCCAGTGATTCTTAGTAACTTTGCTCAGTGGTGCAAGCAATGCAAGTCCATTCAGAACGTGTTCATCTCCCAGTCACATCTCCATGCCCTCCTCTAGTTCCTCTCTCTCTTTACCTCCAGCTTGAGGCCGCCACAATCTCCTTCTGCATCCAGAGGTTGACCTCTTCTGGACATCTTGGAGAGATGGAATCACACAATAGGTGGTCTCTGTGTCTGACTTCTCTCACTCAGCATAAGTTTTAGGTTCATCCATGTGTAATACATGTTAGTAGTTCCATACTTTGTTTTATCACTGTAAATCGGAAAGATTTCTGCCATGCATATAAGAATTATATTACAGCCCTCGCTGGTTTGGCTCAGTGGACAGAGCACCAGCCTGTGGATTGAAGGGTTCCGGGTTCGATTCCAGTGAGGGGCACATGCCTGGGTTGTGGACTCGTTCCCCAGCAGGAGGCCTGCAGGAGGCAGCTCATCAATGATTCTCTCATCATTGATGTTTCTCTCTCTCTCTCCCTCTCACTTCCTCTCTGAAATCAATTAAAATACTATATAAAAAGAATTATATTACATGACAGAATTAATGACATGTAATTTAAGCTAACCATTGTTATACCTATCTTAGTCTAGGTACTGGGCTAAGTGCTTTATTTGCATCAGAGAACTTAAACTCCACAGCATTCTCATGGGCTATCTAGGTGATGTTGTGACAGCCATTGTTGAGTTTAAAAAAACAAACAAACACAAAACTTAATTTTAGAAATGTGAACAGACTCAAGGTCACAAAGCAAGGTGGCAGGGTGGGGACTCAAATCGAAGTCGGTGTGAGTCCAAAGTTAAAGCCAGAGTCAACTTGCACTTCAAAATTTATATATTCTGGCTGAAACCGGTTTGGCTCAGTGAAGAGAGCCTCGGCCTTCGGACTGAAAGGTCCCAGGTTCGATTCCGGTCAAGGGCATGTACCTTGGTTTCGGGCACATCCCCAGTGGGTGGCGTGCAGGAGGCAGCTGATTGATGTTTCTAACTATCCTTCTCCTTTCCTCTCTAAAAAAATCAATAAAATACATTTTTTTAAAAATTTACATATTCTGGACCATTCTATCATCAAAACAAAACGCAGGGAAGTATTCATAGGAAACCCACCAAACAGATGGAAGAAAATGGCCAGTGCTTTGTCCATGGAAATCTCCACTCCTCTGGAAGGATTTGCTGCTCCCCATGTTCTCCGTACCTGGTGCGACTCCTGTCCCCAGGACCTCTAGCTCCCTCGGGGGGAACTGGTGGCGTGGAGGACTCAGTTCTGCCGGAGGAGGGTTCTGGTCTTTGCAGAGGTTGCCTTGGGTACCGGGTAGGCAGCCGAGGAAGAGAGGCTGAACTTGACCCATCACCCTGTGTAACGGGGAATGGACAGGTAGGCAAACACCCTCTGGGACCCCCGCCCCCTGCAGCTGTTAGGTTGGGTGATGGCAGCCATTGTACGATGACAAGGGACCACTCCAACCCACCACCCAGAAGCACCTGAGACCGTTCGGTAGGAATGTTCTGCTTGCAAAGGTAGAAATCTCCCCTCTAAAGATTTCTAGAGAACTCTCCAGTTGTTGTTTAAGGTAACAGAACCTCGGTGAGGTTTTATGATGAACCCCAGCCCCAAATGTATGACGAGCCTCAGACTGGAGACACTCCCCTTGTTAGGAACGTATTAGTATTTGCTTTAGCTGGGCCAGTGTGGCTCAGTGGTTGAGCATCCACCCATGAACCAAGAGGTCACCAGTTGAATTCCCAGTCAGGGCACATGCCCAGGATTTTTGTTTTTTGTTTTTAATATATTTTATTGATTTTTCACAGAGAGGAAGGGAGAGGGATAGAAAGTCAGAAACATCGATGAGAAAGAGACATCGATCAGCCGCCTCCTGCACACCCCACACTGGAGATGTGCCCGCAAGCAAGGTACATGCCCCTGACCAGAATCGAACCTGGGACCTTTCAGTCCGCAGGCCTACCCTCTATCCACTGAGCCAAACCAGTCTCGACACATGCCCAGGTTTTGAGCTCAGTCCCCAGTAGGGGGTGTGCAAGAGGCAGCTGACAGATGTTTCCATTTCTCTAGCCCTTTCCTTTCCTCTCTCTCTAAAATCATTTTTTAAAAAAACATTAAAAATAATATCTTAGTCATCATAAATGGTGCAACAGGTCACACTCCAAATGCAACCTATTATTTCAGAGACACACCCACGCCACTCTCCTTAGCCACAGGAGGAAGGGTCCTCAGGGTCAAAGCCAGCCCCTCTTTCCTTGAAGGAGACCAGAGACCCAGGAGGCACCTCTGTGTTCTGTGAGAGGACCGAGGGAAGAACCCGGGTTTCCAGCCCCCCGGCATCCAGGAGAAGCATGGACTCGGGTAAATCCCGTGGGCTCGGCAGCAAGCAGCTAACTTAGATGGGGGCCTCCTGGCCTCTCACTCACAGCCCTCCGCTGCCTGTGTGCAATGACCTCACGCCATCGTTTACCTGTGGAATGAAAATACTATGAGCCCCAGCCGGCTTGACTCAGTGGATAGAGCGTCAGCCTGCGGACTGAAGGGTGCCAGGTTCAATTCTGGCCAAGCGCACATGCCTGGGTTGCGGGCTCAATCCCCAGTGGGGAAGTGTGCAGGAGGCAGCCAATCAATGATTCTCTCTCATCATTGATGCTTCTATCTCTCCTTTTCCCTTCCTCTCTGAAATCAATAAAGAAATATATTTAGCCGGAACTGGTTTGGCTCAGTGGATAGAGCGTCGGTCTGCGGACTGAAAGGTCCCAGGTTCGATTCCGGTCAAAGGCATGTATCCTGGTTGCGGGCACATCCCCAGTGGGGGGGCGTGCAGGAGGTGGCTGATGGATGTCTCTCTCTCATCGATGTTTCTAACTCTATCCCTCTCCCTTTCTCTCTGTAGAAAATCAATAAAATATATTTTTTTAAAAAAAACCCTGTTAATGCTACTGTAACAGAATTAAATTTTAAAAAAGAAAGAAATATATTTTAAAAAGAAAATACTGTTTGAAAATGCTGGGGCAGGTAGTAAGGTGCTGCTTATCTTTGGCTGCTTCATCTGTGGCCCAGATGTGTTCGCTGTGATACTTTGTGGCTCTGATGATGTATGTACTTTTTTATACCTCGTATTTCAATTAAATGAATCCAAAAAGGCACAAGTGGGAAAAAAATAGGTATTGTAGAATGAAGAGAGCCTAGTACAGCGCCTGTCGTATAGCAGGTGGACATCACGGATGTTCCTGGAATCAATGCCTGCATGTGGTCCTGTCACATAGGAAGCGGTATTGTCAGTGCTGTCTCCAGCCTTTCTGTACAGCTTAGAAGCTTACACGCTTTGCCCATCACACGGCTGGTTAAGGGCATGTATCTTGGTTGCGGGCACATCCCTAGTAGGGGAAGGGAGAGGGATAGAGCGTTAGAAACATCGATGAGAGAGAGATATCGATCAGCCGCCTCCTGCAACTCATTTTTTTTAAAAAAACAACATTAAAAATAATATCTTAGTAATCATAAATGGTGCAACAAGTCACACTCCAAATGCGACCTATTATTTCACACTTAAATATATTTTTTAAAAAAGAACATGGGGAGTAGAGGTCGGCTTGGGGCAGGCAGTGAGGAGACTGGGGTACAGCAGCCCAGGTCAGTGCCTCTCCCCCCCCCCGGGGGGCGGGGGGTGTTCTTCCCCCCACCCTCCGGGAAAGAGGAGGATCACCGTCCCCTTCTGCTCTGCCGCTGCGCCTGCTGCCGACCTGGCCGGCCCGGAGGGCGGAGGAAGCCGGGCAGAGGCGCTGGGCCAGCCTGCAGCCCAGAGGCAGCCCCCACCCGGCCCAGGTGGTGGAGGAGGCCTCACGGGGCCCAGCCCCCCGGGTCCCGGGCTCCACCCCTCGCTCCCGGGGCTGGGGCCTTCCCAGAGGACGCTGATCCTCCCGAGTCCCTGTCCCTCTGTCCGTGTGTCCAACTCCCAACACCTTCCCAGCATCCTCACCGGCCTCCATCCCTGGTCCCCAACCCTGCGCTAGGGCTCCGGTGCCTGCGTCCTGCCCCAGAAAAGCAGACCCAGTTTCCCCGCACTGCGGGCTGTCCTTCCCGGGACGCGATGCTGGAGGCCGGGGACCCAGAGCTGAGAGAGCAGCTTTTTCCTCATGGAACCACCAACAGCACCCTCCGCGGGGCCCCTTGACCTGCACTGAACCCCGCAAGGCCCCTGTGCACCTGGTGGCTCCCCACGGCACCCAGGGCCTCTGCGCCAGCTGTGGGGCCTTGCACAGTCACGGCGCCTCTGCCTCGGTTTCCTCATCTGCAAAAGTGGAAGAAGGACAGTGCCGAGAGCTGCGAGTGCTGAGAGGACCCCTGCAAGGAGCAGAGTCTGCGAGGTAGGGGTGCTGGACGATTCTCCCCCCGCCGCCCCTGGCCTGGACCAGCTGAGCTTGTGCTTATTCCCAGCATGCCCCGTACATCTCCACCAGAGACCCCCCTGACCCTCTAGGTCCAGGATAAACACCCCAGCCTCCTTGCTGCCTGCCCCAAGCAGACTTCCACTTCCCATGTTCTTTTTTTAAAAATATATTTTATTGACTTTTTACAGAGAGGGAGGGAGAAGGATAGAGACATTGATGAGAGAGAAGCATCCATCAGCCGCCTCCTGCACACCTCCTGCTGAAGATGTGCCTGCAACCAAGGTACATGCCCTTGACCGGAATTGAACCCGGGACCTTTCAGTCCTCAGGCCGATGCTCTATCCACTGAGCCAAACCGGTTTGGGCTCTTCTTCTTTTTTTCTTTTAAGAAGCAGTAGCTTTATTTATTTACTTATTTACTTATTTATAATCCTCATCTAAGGATGCTTTTCCACTGACTTCTTAGAGAAGGTAGAAGAGAGAGGGAAAGACAGAAACATCGCTGTGAGAGAGACACCTCAATTGGTTGCCTCCTGCATGAGCCCTAACCAGGGCCCGGGCCGGGGAGGATCCTGCCACCAAGCTACATGCCCTTGACCAGAATCGAACCCAGGACCCTTTAGTCTGCAGGCCCACGCTCTCTCCACTGAGCCACACCAGCTAGGGCTGCACACTTTTAACACTCCCTTCCTGCTACTCTGTGCCTGGGTTCCGGTTTCAGCCTTCAGTGCCATCGTTGCTGTGGTCACCCCACCTTTCTCTCACGCACTTACCCACCCATGCACAGACTGCTCGGGATTAGCGCCCCTTCTCCTGTGAGGTGCCAAGCAGTGCCCAGCCAGGAGCCTTGCTGGCTGCCTAAATGTCTGCTCCAGGCCTGGAGGTAGAGGCCTGCTCCCCCTTCCCCCTCCCCCTCCCAGTCCCACTCCACAGCCCCTCCCCCCCTGCCTGCAGCTGCTGGTGCTAAAGACTAAGCCTCCACCCCCTCCCCCCAACTCAGAAGCCATATTCACCCTAGCCGTGGTGACAGGTTGATGGCTCCTATAACAGGCCCCTTTCCTCCTCTGGGGGTTCCTGCCTGCGTGGAGCCTGGTGCAGGGGCCACCAGCAGGGCCGGAAGCCTGGGAGAAGGCCTCTGGCTGCCACCGACTTCTGTAACTGGAATAGGGGTGTTTCCCCATAGTTACAGCCTCCCCTCCTTCACGACACCTCCTGTTTCCGAGGTAGCACATGTTAGGGACAAGCATTACATTTCCCATCGCTTACTGGCAATGAGCAGAGAAGCATCTGTGAATAGACCCACCGGTTGGCAGGAGGCTTCTAGAAAAGTGGCTACCTGCTTAGCATAGAGATGCCCACCTCCCCAGCTTCCTTCCCAGGGCGCTGTCTCTACCCCGTGCATTAACCGGAAGCAGCAGTGATCAGCAGTTGAAAACAAGGCCTCTGGATGCAATGCCTGGGTTCCAGCCTGATATTGCCCCTTAGTAGCCCATGACCTTGGGCAAATTACAGAGCCTGCTGTGCCTCTGTCTCCCCCTCTGTGAGCTGGGGAAAACGATAATGATAGATCCCAGAACTGTTGGGGGAATTAAATGAGTTAATATTTGTCAGATGGTTAGCGCTCTCTGAGCACTCAACGCGTGAGGATTTTCAAATACCCACAGCTTGCTGCATCTGGGGACCCTGCCTCCTGGGTGCCTGGTTAGCCTTGTTTAAGGAATAACCTGCTTCAGAGACAGACGAAGGATGCCTGTGACTATATATATATATTCCAGTCTAACCCTGTTCTTATTACTGGTAGCCACGCCTGATAGAACTGCCTTGTGAATTAAACATTTTCTCTCCATCTTTACTTCCTTTCATTTGTGTTTAAGGTGCTCATGTTAAGGAAGGAAACCTCAAAAGAGAGGAAGGGAGGGAGGGAGGAAGGAAAGAAGGAAGAGAGGAAGGGAGGAAGGCAGGGAGGGAGGAAGAAAGGAAAGGAGGGAGGGAGGAAGGAAGAAAGGAAAGGAAGGAGGGAGGGAGTGGGAGGGAGGAAGGAAGAAGAGGGAGGCAAGGAGGAAGAATCTGGTTGAGATTATCTTTAAAATCATTTTCCATCAGTATTATAATAATGCCACATGTTCAATAAAGTATGCCACACGCATCCCTTTCTGAACCTTACAGTTTCCAGAACACTAGGTGAGAAGAGGTGGCTCAGATGAGGTTGGCTGGGTCTCAGAAGCAGAGGGAAAAGGTGAGTTGTTGGACCCCTTTCTGGCATCACCTGGACATTGGCAACAGGCTCTCCCTCCCAGACACCCAGGGGCACAGGCTACACAAAGCCCAGCCATTTCCCATGCCGAGGCCAGGTGTGCTCGGAACAGGGGCTTTCTGGGACTCGAGGCTGGAGCCACCTCCCCCAGCATCGCTCATCACACACGTTCCTTCTAGATTTGTGCGTCTAAGGGTTTGGATGATATGCCCCGTTCAAAGGCTTCGCGAAGGTGTTTCTGTGGAAATTCAAGACAGCCCTGCGAAGGTGCTCGCAGTCCAGCTGTCAGAGAGGCCTCAAAGACCACTTGTGTTAAGCAAAGGCCTCCACTTTCTTTCCCACAAATGCCTGCCGCTCAGGGGCCTCGACTGGTGGTTCTCACCTGGGGGCAATCCGTGGACACAGGGGAGAAAGAGTGGGCAATGTCTGGAGATATTTTTTTTTAATATTTTATTGATTTTTTACAGAGAGGAAGGGAGAGGGATAGAGAGTTAGAAATATCGATGAGAGAGAGACATCGATCAGCTGCCTCCTGCACGCCCCCTACTGGGTATGTGCCCGCAACCAGGATACATGCCCTTGACCGGAATCGAACCTGGGACCTTTCAGTCCGCAGGCCGACGCTCTATCCACTGAGCCAAACCGGTTTCGGCTGGAGATATTTTTAATAGTCACAACTCGGGGAGGGGCTACTGGTATCTCGTAGAAAGAGTCCAGAGATCCTGCTTAGCATCCCACAGTGTCCAGAACACACTCCAAACAAGCAAAGACTTAGCGGGCCCCAAACATCAACAGTGTTTAGGTTGAGAGATCCTGACCCCAACTCCCACTGCCCCGGAGCAAATAGTCCCCCCAAACTTCTCAGGCTACTTAAGCAGACAGCAAACAGGAGGAACCCTTCGCAGGCCCCCCACTAAGAACGGGGAGGTCCCAGCCAGCTCCTTCCTCCCTCCGTTTTGCCTCCAGAACACACAACACCCAGGCCTCTGGAAAGATTAAATAAAACCCAGGATTCCTCAGCCCCTCCGATCCCCCGTTTCCCCTCCGCCCCAGCTCCCTCTCGGAGCACAGTTGGAAACGCGAATTGCAATCTTTACTGTCCGGCCCTCAAAGGGCCAGCCTGCTTCCTCTCTCCCAGGGACAACGTCTCCTCCACCTCCTGCCTCCCTTTGAGAGGGACCCCCCAACCCTGCCTCTCTCACCAACTGTACGTTTTCCTTCCTCGCCTCCCTCTGGCCCTCGCCTTCTCTTTCTAATTAAACCGCATCCAGGGTGTCGGGGAGGGAAGGGGAAAGGATTCTGAGGACTTCCGTGCTCGGGGTTCTGGGGCCCACGGCCTCCTGTTTTTTTGTGAGGTGCCAGCCTCGCTGTGATCATTAAACGCCACAGTGGTGGGGCATTTTCTCGTCGCTGTGAACCTGGGAGCCAGCTACCTCTTGTTTATCAGACTTGTTTTAATTCAGCTTGGTCAGCTTCCAAGTGTCGGGGGTGGAGATTAAAGGCAACTGAGGAATCCAATTAGCCGCCCAGTCTTCTTTAAGCCAAAAGACTCAGGTCGCAAACCAGATCAAAGTGAAATTATTTCTCCACAGCGCTGTTCATTAAGGGGAGGGTGGGAGCTCACACTGCTAGGCTGGGCTCATTACGGGGACTGGCGTTTTAAATACAGTATCTCCCCCAAATTACAGGTTCCAGAGGTCCGAGGGAGAAACCGAGATGATCTGACGTCGAAGTCTCTGCTCGGCTAATAGGAAACAGAAAGTGGAAGAATGAGTCTATATAACTTGGAGGAAAAGGTTTAAACGAGGCCCCCATTTTCCCGGGCCCAGCAAAAAAACACACCCCAATCTGGGAACTGGAATGGGCAGCAATCGCTCCCAGGCAGAGAATTCCTCCTCCGGGGGATCTAGACAGCTGAGAAAACGAGGTTCTCCAGGTGGCCCTGTTCACCCACTTTCCAGAGAGCCCACCCCGATCCCTGATCCCTGCCTGGGCACAGCTTCAAGGGAGGCCCCTGGCAGCCGAGCCCAGCCCAGCCCAGCCCTCCCCCAGCCCCAGGACCCAGACAGAGAAACCACTCATAGCTTCTGGATTCTGGGTCCCAGGTAGAGCCATGTCCAAAGGCAAGAGTCTCCCCCGGCCCTCCCCCACCCCCACCCCGTGTTTCTGTGGGCTCTTTGGAGGAGCTGAAAAAAAAATAGGCAGAGGAGAGAGCAAAGGAGGGCCTGATCACAGTCTCTTCCCAGAGGGAGGATCAGATACGGGGCTGCGGTGTGGGCACTCAGAAACGCTGGATTCGATGACAAATTGCATCCAAAAGAGCAATAATAAGACGCATGGCCTTCTTCTGTCAGCACTGGTTTTACCCTGGGCCAGGAAACCTACTGAAACACCCACCGGCTCCCCGCACCCCAGCCCTGGCCCCCTCCTGCTGGCAACAATCTGCTTAGCCTCACCGGCCACCAGGAACCTGTGCAGGAAGATGACCTTTTTAAAGCCCGCAGGCCGCAGACCGGGAGGCACTGACTGTGGTTACCGTTTCTTCGGCGGTGGGAGGCGGTGGGGGTGGGGGGGGAGGTGGTGTGGTCACTTCTGGAAGTCTGAAATCTGAGCCACCAGTGAAACTCGGCCTCAGATTTCCCAGTCTCCCCGTCCCATCCAGCTCGGGCCTGGGCGCAAAGCCACCGGCCAGCGGAGGGCAGGCCCCCTGAGTGGGAAAAGAGGTGAAAGAGAAAGGGAGACACCAATTTTTTGGGGGGGTGGAGGAGGAGGAACAATGGGAGAGCGTCTCACAGCTTCCGGCCGCACCTCCCTCCTCGGGTCTGGCTGTGCTCCGGTTTCCGGCGGCTGCAACACGCCAGCTCCGGAGCCTTGGCAACTGCAGGATGCCGGGGGGCACCAAAGGCCTGGCTGGGGGTTATGTGGGCCGCCGCACCCCGGACCCCCACGAGGCTTTTGTCTCCCTTTCATCCCCCGCGGCCAGAGCCCGCACCCTTCAGGAGGAGGAGGGGGGGACACCTGAGGGCCCCAGGCGTCGGAGCGCCCGCAGCTCCAGCCGGAGGGGATTCTGCCCGCGGGGTTCATCCGCAGCCTCCAGTGGTTCCCCCTCCGCCCGACCGTCTCGCGCCCTGGGTCCCCTCACCCTCTCGCATCCTGCCACGCCGGCCTGCTGTGCCCCGCGCCCCGGGTCCCAGATTTTCTTACGCGCCCCGCAACCCCAAGTGAGCGCCAGCTGGTTAGGTTTGGTTTTAAACCGGCGGCCGAAAAGGGTTTTAAAATCTGGCCGTTCCCTAAGGAGACAGGAGAGGCCGCAGGCCGCCTGCGGACCCGGCACTCGGGGGACCTAACGGGGCTCCGTGCAGCGTGCGGGCGCCCCGATCCGCCGCCGCCGCCTGGGAGCTGGGTGCACGGCCCTGTGGGGAGGGGCGGCGGGCAGACGTGCGCCCCTGTCCCCCGGGGCCGGGCCCGCCACGCTGTCCCCGCACTGGCCACGCTGCGGGCGGGTGGGGCCGCGGCCCGAACGCGGGGCGAGCTGTCCACGTGGCGCCTGGGCGGGGCCGGTGCCAGCCTCACCCGCTGCCCGAGGGGCCGGGTTGGCGAGGGAGGCGCGGGACCTGCCCTGGGGGGAGGCGGGGTGCCCTCCTGGCGGAACTCGTGGCCCCGGCTGCTCCCGGGAACCCCAAGCAGCACGTTCCGGGGCTGGGGGTGCGGGTGGGAGTGGGGTCAGCCCTGGGAGAGCCGACCCCGCGCCCCACCCCGGCCCGGACTCGGCCTGAGAACTGGGCCCGGGCCCTGGGCCTCGGCCCCGAGGTCGCCTCTCCACCCGGGGCCGCGCGGCTGGGTCTGCGGGGCGCGGAGGCGGGGACGCGAGAGCTAACGGCCCGGAGAAGCGGGAGTGCGGGCCCTGCCTCCCCGGGGGGCCGCCTCCGGGTGCCCGGCCCCGCGCCAGGCCCGGCCCGGTGGCCCCGCGCGCCCTGCGCTGCGCTGCGCTCCTCGGCCGCCGCCGCCTCCGCCCGGCGGGACCCTGACCTTGGCCCCGAGCCGCCCGCAGCCGCTTTCGAACGACGCGGGAGAGCAGAAAACCCCGCTGGTCCGCGTAGACGCTCCGCGCCCCGCTCCCCGCGCGGCGGCGGGTACAGTAAGCGGGGAGCGCGGGGCGGCTGCGGCGCGTAATCACCTCCAGACCCGCCGCCCGCGCCCTGCGAGGCTGTTCACGAGCGAAAGCGGCTAATGCATGTGCGCACATTAAACATCTTGAACGCATAATTACAGGCTGCAGACAGGCCGGACAATAAAATATCTCGGCTCGATATTTTTGGAAGCCTTTTTGCGACTGCGCCTGGAATAAATAAGCGCTCTCTGCGTCCTCAGCCCTCAGACGGAGGCCCCCTTCCCTTAAACCCCCCCCCCCCCCAGCTCCTCGCCCTGTGCTTCTGAGAAATGCGGGGGATGGGGATAGCCTGGAGGGGTCTCTAGGCCGCCAGGCCCCGCTGCAGGGTGCGCCCGGACTGGGGTGCCTGGGATAAGACAGGCCGCGCCCCAGAGGCCTTTTTCCCCTCTGGAGGGGGACGGAAGTGGGGCCCTCGCAGCTCCGCAGCCTCTGGGCACGGCGGCTCCCCAGGGTCTCCCCACTCAGAGGCTCCAGGGTTAGAAGAAAGCTGCCTGGCCGGCACCCCGAGAAGAGCATCTGCAGCCCCAGCTGCTCCCCGCTCCCCGAGGAAGCGGCTGGAGAAGAACGCGTCCCCCGTGGAAGCAGGGAGGGCTCCTTTGCACCCCCAGAGCCAGTCGGCCGGTCGGTCTAGCTGCCCTGGAGTCTTAGCTGCCTCGTCGTCGGGAAAGCGGAGCCGATTATAACAACCTCGGGACCTACTTTGCAGGTCGTTACGGGGAAGCACTTTAAAATTTTTTTATTGCCATATAACTTACATATAGCGAAGCATAAAAATCGTAAGCACCCAGCTCGCCGGATTTTTATGTGTGTGCGCACTCGTGTAACGGCTGCCCGGATCCCGAGCGAGCATTCCCGGCCCCTGAAGGCCCCCCAAAGAAGCACTTTTATCACTGGCTTCAGTCAGTGGTCAGATTTTCTCCAACCCACGTGAGGCGGTACCCCAGTGGAGGATGGGTACAAGAATCGGAACTCTGGGACAGGAGTCGACACACCAGATAGATATTAAAAAGATGTACTATTCTCACCTTGGCTAGGGCTGAGGGACTCTCTAATCTGAAGGAGCAGGTTGGGGCCCTGTCTATAAACCCTCAGGTGCCCAGGGATTGCGGGGGGGGGGGGGGAACGGAAGTTCAGCTTTTGCCCTAGCCAATTTTGTTCAGCGGATAGAGGTCTGCCTGCAGACGGAAGGGCCCGTGGATTCTGGTCAAGGGCACAGGCCAGGGTGGCAGGCTTGAACCCCCAGTAGGGGGCGTGTGGGAGGCAGCTGGTCCATGATTGTCCTCATGGATGTTTTTGGCCCTCTTTCCCTCTCCCTTCTCTGAAATGAATAAAAATGTATTTTAAGAAAAAATCAGGCTGTGATTCCTTCAGAGACCATGGAGTTCTCCTGTTGTGTGTGTGGCTGGGGTTTTTACATTCAGGGCTGGCGTGTTCATCTCCAGGTGAGGGCCAGCCCAGCCGAGAACGGCCTAGAACCCCGGAGATAGGAATCTGGCTGGAGAGCCTGAAAGTTTTGGGGATGTCTTATTTCAGAGACTCCCCAGAATCCAAGTCTGATTCGCCTTGTGGAGGGAATTTCCCGAAGGGGTGTTTGGCCCTGAGATAAAGTGTTGCTTCAGTGGCTAACGCATGAGATTGGTGCATATTATCAACAACACGAAAGAATTTACAGCAAAAAGTGAACTCTCCACTGGACCCTCTGACCCCGGCTCTCCCCAGAGGGAGCCCCTTTTAATGACTTGTGGAGGCCTCTGTGCACACCCCTTTTTAAGAGCACACCGGGGCCCTCTCATGCACGCTGCTGGGCCTGGGGTGGTAAATAACTGCCCCAGACGGTTCTCCACGATGACTCTGTTGGTTCAGAACATGGTGTTCAGCCCGGTGAGTCAGCCGGGCTGAAACTCAGGCTCACCTGGTATGTGCTGGCCCAGGGCCTGGCTTTTCAATCCCGACCCACCTCCCACGGGCTAACTCGGCTGCACAATCTGATCGATTACCACCAGCAGTCCCCCAAACCCCCCTCGGGCGACCGGGGTGGGGCGGGGGGAGATAGTCAAGGCCCTGACCATGGCTTTGGGTCTCCCACCCTTCTCTCGCCGGGGTCGGGGGAAAGTGGAAGTGCCTCTTGGACTTTCTAACCGTTCTGTCTCGCTCGCAGCTATAAAAACCCTGCTCAGGCCGGTAGCCCACCCCGGGTGTCTGCCTGTGACCCTCTTTCCTTCGTGCTCTTTGGAGCTGGATGGGACGGCCCGGTGCTGGGCCCCACCCGCCTGGGCCGGGGCCGGGGTGGGGGGAGGGCACAGTGGGAGCCAGAGCCCCAGACTTCGGGCCCCCAGTGTTCGCCAGGAGACGCCGGGAGGAAACGCGTTTACCACCTGGGCGACCTTGGCTGCTGCCGATTAAAGTTTAATCCGAGGTGTGGCCTCGGCCTCGCTCTGTTATTTAAACACATCAAAGGTCATAAAAGGATTCCAATGGCGAGAGGGGTCCCGACACAGGCCCACGGGGAGCCGGGGCTGGATTCCGGTGGGTTTCCAGGGCCAGGATTTGGAGTGCGGGGCGAAGAGGGGGCGGAAAAAAAAAGCAAACTGCTTTCCCCACAGACACCCCACTTCCGGAAGCAGCGGGGGAAACCGAGGCCCGGGATCGGGGAGCTGGGAGCCCCTGCAATTCTGGGAAGACATCTAGTGGGAAGACGATGGAACTGCAGTACCCGCTGCCTCTGGCTGCCACCCGCAGGCCTCCGGATGGGGTGGGCACGGGAGGGCGCAGAGCAAAGGCCGCTTCCCCCGCCGCCCCCCGCCGGCCGGGCTTGGCGATCTCAGGGCCCGGAGCGGCTTCCGCCGGAGGGGAAAGGTCCAGCCCTCCCGGGTGCAGGAACTGGTGGGCCAGCTGAGGACCAGGGGCCCGGAACCCGGGATCAGCTTCCAAATCACCCCGGGCCTCCTGAACCCAGAGCGGGCCGAGTCCCGGAGCGACCACATGAGGGTTCTCTTGCGGGTCCTGAGTGGCTCAGGGGACCGGGAGATCCCCGCAGACATCCAGGTGAGGCTGGCAGGGCCCTCGCCACCTGCCGGCTGGTGCGGGCCGGGTGCGCTGCAGAGCTGGAGCCGCGGCCCAGGGCCTGCAGGCGGGACTTGCGCCCGTCTCCGGCGCAGGGCCAGCGGGCCTGGCCCTGTCCGCTTGCTCTTGCCCAGGCTACCTACTGTCTACGAGCCCTGGCGCCCTCAGGCCCTGGGGAGGGAGCCCCACGCCTGGAATGCTGCCTCTTACCTCAGCTCGCTCTGCAGCACCAGCCTCTTTCTAACCCGGGGGCAGCCGAAAGGATGGGCGGGCTCCCTGCCAGCGTCCCCATCGGCCGCAGCGCTGCTGGTCACAGCATCTCTGCTGGCAGCTCGCCTTCCTCCGGGCCTCCTGGGCCACCACCGGCCGGGTCTGTTTCCCCTCTGGTTCCATCTATCTCATCATCCCGGGGACGGAGCGGCTCTGGGCAGCCAAGGGTACATACATGTGGTCACAGTCAGTGTGGGAATCCCAGGAGCCCCCACTGCGCCCCCAGCAGGCGGCCCCCAGTTCTCCCCGGGGAGGCCCTCTGGGTGGGAGCTGCAGGGGAGAGCCATGGCCGCTGAGAGTCCCCTTTTAGGAGGAACTGGGCTCAGGCTGAGCCTAGGGCTGTCACAGATGCCCTCCCCCCTCCTCCCTTTGCCCATCACCATGCTTTCTCACACCTACTCCCGCGTAGCTCTACGCGTGGCCCCTCCCTGATTTTCAAAAGTGAGTTCATGAGCCCTCATGTGTTGGCTTTCTGTTATCCTCTGACCACTCTTCTACCTCCTCCCCCCACCCTCCAAAAAAGCATTCACACACACAAAAAAAACACCCTGAAAGTAACTGGAAATAGTGGATGTGGCCATTCTGAGCATATAAATGCCTGAAGCCCCAGATGTTGAGCCAGACCTATCCACACCAAGTCCCATCCCCAAAGGGATGTAAGGTTCGGGCCCCTTCTGCCCACTCCTCTCTGTCACCTCTCAGCCGGTGACTCTTGTCCCACCGGTAGGCAGGCTCCCTCGCATCATTGAGTCTACAATGGTGCGTGGGGATGGGAGGAGGCCGGCCGCTGGGTGAGCCAGCGTGAACTTCGGGAAGCTGTGGGTTCTGTAGGAGATGAAGCTGAGATCAAAGGCCTGGGGTCGTCAGGGTCCCACTGGGCTGATGTGCATGCTCAGAGCACAGCTGGCCCCCTGGCTGCCCTCCACCAGGCCAGCGCACCCCCCTCCAGGAAGTCCCCTCCGTGCCCACCGAGCTAAGCCAGCGTGGGACCCAGCCAGCTCCGCTCTGCTCCCATCCCAGGCCTGTGGGGACTCTGTGAGCCTGCTTGCTCTCAATGACATCAGGTTACTTGGCACCAGCCAAGGACCCCGTGACCCGACATAACCCCACATGAGGTCCTAGAAACGTAAGGAAACGGGGCCTGCTTAAACGTGGCTGGGAGCACGTCGTTGCTAGCAAGCTCGATTGGTTGTCCCAGGTCGGGCTCAAGACCTGCGCCGGGACAGCCGAGAGCCGCCAGAATGCCCGGTGTGGGCCCTCTGCGGGCAGCAGTTCCAGCCACATTGGACCCTGGACCCCGAACGGCTCCTCAGTTCACAGATGGCCGCTGTGCAGTTGGAGAATCGCAGGGAGCCGGCAGCCTGCGCACCGGCCCCTGCAGCGGAGAGCGAGTGTCTGCAGAGCCTGACACACAGGCCCGGCGTGGGCAGCCTTGGCTTCGCTTTTGGTGGGGAATTAGGCTTTTTCTGCTTCTTATTTGTTGCCCCCCACCCCTCCCTTCCTCTGGGTCTCCCAGCTTCTCTCTCACTCCTGCGGCCCCCAGCCTGACCCTCACCAGAGCCCCGTGTGAACGCCATCCTGGACTCAGGAGGTGACAGCGGTTCGAAGCAGCGGCTGTGCCCGCAGCCCTGATGGGGGTCAGTCTTGCTGAAGCCCCTCAGGCTGCCGGGCAGGGACGGGGGCGGCCACTCCAGGGCTCCTCCTGGGTGCCCAGGGAATTGTTCAAGAATGATCTAACCTCTGTGCACGTACCTCTCTGGTTGAATCTACACATTCCTTAGGCGATTTGCCAAAGAGCTCTTTTCTGATGTGCTGAGCGGCTACATTAGCACACATTAGCATCAGAACGTCCCAGGTACTTAACAATGCCTCAAAAAAAAGGGGGGGGTGATTAAGGAACCATAAACCATCCAAATGCAAAATAACCCAACATTCGGCTGCAGCAAGGCTGACAAGAAATATCCTCTCCCACGAGTGGGGCTCGAACTTATGAAGGGGGTGGCACCGCTCAGAGCCCACGGTTTGCCCTTTTTCACTTTCGCCTTCTTGCGTTCTAAAGCTGCCAGGGCTTTTCGTTAAACCGCACTTCAGAAGTGGCTGGGGAGGATTATGCTCATTGTCCACCAGACCACCGCTTTAAAACAAAATAAAACCACAACGATTTTATTTATTTTTTTAAAAAATCTATTACCGGAGGAGGTTTGAAGAAAGGACACGGGATTGCGTTTCTTTCTGAAAACTGGGGCGGCTCTGAGTTCTGACTAACGCTCCCTTCCCGGCTTAATCGTCAGAAGTCTCTTCTGGGTTTCCACCAGGGGACTCGGGGTGCTGAAATACAGCGCTGTCCCTTGCCCAACAATAAGGGAACGTCTGTCAATCGAGGGCATGGGAAGGACTGAGCCGGGGTTTCCTCTCTCCCCCACATCCCCAGATCTCTCCTGCGAAAGAATGACGCGGGAGGGGAACATCATTTCCCTGCGTGCGTCTTTGCAAGAGAAGAGACCTCCAATTTCCAGCAAGATGCCTCCCCCCTTTTTGTCCAGACCCCTTTGCGCTGGACCCTTCAATTCTCTCGAGATTGTGATCAGAACAATTCAAGTTCAAATACACTGACCTCTCACCCTCACCCAGCCTAGGAAGGCTTCCTTTTTTTTATGGAGCCATTTTGCTCCACCTTGAAGTTTATCCCCAAAACCCTCGTTGAGGAGGGGATGACTCGGCTCCCAAACTAGAATGTTCTACAAAACACTTTCTACAAAAGGTGGGGCGCGGGATGGTGAAACGCGAAAGACAAAGTGGTCACAGTGAGAGTTGGGTGTACAGGGGTTCATCCGACCGGTGCGTGCCTGTGGGGCGTTCCATAGTGGAGATGTTCTTTAAAGTGTGGCAGGAGGCAGAGGTGGGGGCCGGGTCCCTGCCAGGAGGCTCCCAGACAAACCCAGCCCGGTCGGTCGGGTCGCCCGGGCGGTACCCGCCCAACCCGGTTTCTCCAGAAACGGAAAAGGACCTCGCTCCCCTTCCCTCTCTCCGGGAGCCGCCGGCCACCCCCCAGCTCTCTTTCCGGCCATCTCCCTCTCCCGGCCCATAAACGGAGCCTCCAAACCCGCGGCGGTGGGGCGGGTTCACGGAGCTTCCGTACTCGGCTCCTCGGACCCCGTAAAAACCAATATCCGAGGTTTTTATGGAGCCGCTCCGTTCCCCCGAGCGGCGGGCGGAGCGGGGCCGGAGCCCCGGCACAAAGGCGCTGGACTGCGCCCCGAGCGGCGCCCGCACCCCACGGCCGGGGAGCCCGCCAGAGTCCGGGGGAGGCACCCGACCAGGTGGACGCCCGCCGGGGCTCGCCCGCCACGGGGACAGGTGTATGGACACAGCCGCTGCTCGGGGAGGGCACGGCGGAGAGGGGTGGGGGAAGCAGACGGACAGGAAGACGCCGGCCTCCCCCAGCCTGTCGCCAAGCTGGCCGGGCAGGGCGAGCTACTCCTCCTCCTCCGGACTGAGGCCTGGGCTTCCCCCGCGGGACGCGGGGGGTCGTTTCCCCGGCGTGGGGGCCCTGGGCGCGTGCATCTGCGTGGACACGTCGAGGCACACGCGTTGTGGTGGCGGCGCCCACCTCCGTGCGCTGCTCCGACGCCCCTTCCCGGGGGCTGCGAGGTGAGTCCCCGCCTTCTGCGGCTCTCCGCATCCAGAATTCGCAGCCCGGTTCGGGGGCGTGGGGGGCGGGGGGCGAGCATCAGGGTTGGAGGGGAGAGAGGGGGACTCAGGCGGCGGGCCCAGGCGCCAGGCTGCTGCCCCGGGTTCCCCGCCGTGGCCCGGGCCCAGCCCGCCGCCCCAGTTGCTGCAGACGCTCCAGCATCGTCCTCCGCGTCTTTGTTGACACAATGAGTCCGCAGCCGGCGCTGGCTTCCTGCTTGGTGGCGGAGGGAGCGTCCGCCTAGGACAGGGGTGCAAGCCGGCGAGGGGACAGGGACCCCCGG
This sequence comes from Lasiurus cinereus, assembly GCA_011751065.1. Classification (NCBI taxonomy): domain Eukaryota; kingdom Metazoa; phylum Chordata; class Mammalia; order Chiroptera; family Vespertilionidae; genus Lasiurus; species Lasiurus cinereus. The sequence goes on from JAAGEH010000307.1 coordinate 1,564,055, forward strand.
GCCTCTCCACGCCGCAGCCGCCGGCCTCCCTCCCTCCTCCTCGTCTTCCTCCGCCTCCTCGGCCGCCCTGCGCTCTCCCGGGCCCAGCCAGTGACGGGGAGCTCACTCCCTGGGGCGCGTGGGGCCCGCTGAGGTCCGGCAGAAGGCGAGTCCTCCTTCGGGCTTTTGACCCGAGGCTGTGCGTCCAGGTCCAGTCCCCGCAGAGCAGCGGCGGGCCCGTCGGGGCAGGCTACGCTCCCTTCCCGTCACCACCGCTGCCCGCCGCCCAGTCACCCAGGCCTCCCCAGCCCTCGGGCGGCCAGTCTCAGAGGCAGGAAGGCCCCCGCATCCAATTTGCGCCCACCCGGGCGGGGGGGGGGGGTCTGGGTGCGCGGGGTGGCCTTTTGCAGAGGCGCTGCTCCTCAGAGGAGCGGGGGGGGGGGGGGGGGAGGTGAGGCCGGCCCTCTCCCTGCTCAGGGACTTTCTGAGAAAAAAACATCGCCACCGAGGTCTTCCCTGGGCTCCTGCCACCTCTCTCCGAGGCGTGTGCATGGGTGGGTGGCAGGCCTGGCCGGCCTGGCACTGAAGGACCCCCTCCCTGCCCCCATCTGGATAGCTGTTCCTCCCCAAATTTGCTGAGGGGATCTGCATGGCCAAGTGCTGCTTGTGGGGGTCTCTCCCTGCAGCTTGCACCTCCACTTTCACTGCCAGCTTTGGGTCACCCCGGAGACAAATGACTTTCCGCCGTCCAAAACTGTGCCCACGGCCCTGGGCCTGTTGCTGCTTCCTGAACGCTTCAAAGGCACCAGCGTCTGGAACCAAAGCTTGAGCGAGTGGCTCGGGATGGGCATTGCCCTGCCCACTGGCCAGCTTCAGCTCGGGTCTCTTCAGAAGGTACCCTTTCTCCTTAAAAAATAAAAATAAAAAAGTGCACCTTTCACCCCGGTGGGAATAAGGGTGGGGAACCCCACCAAGCCCACTGTGACCAGAAGGGGCCTCTTCTTGTCTCTTCCTCGGGTGGGTCCAGTAGACCCCAGATTCCAGGTTCTATCCCGTTCAGTTGTTTCCCCCCAAAAAATCTCTCTCTCTCTCCCGCTAAGCGAGCCTCAGCGGCGGCGGCGTCTCTGCCAGTTCCCCCTCCATATCTTTCTTCCCTCGCCATTATCTCTGCAACCCCACCCCTCCTGCCGTGGGAGAGAGAGGGTTAAGATGTTCTGCAAATGCCGCTCGCTCGTAAAGCTGCTCGGATACATTAGAAACACATGAATATCTTGAAATACAAAGTGTCTTTAAAACCAGCCCAGGAATGTTTATCCCAATGCTGGGTGGATGCGGAGGACGAGCGCCAGGGAGCCGCGCTGACAGCCGCCGCCCAGCCAGCGTGCGAGCAGGTAAATTTCATTTGCTAGTGAACATCAAACTCGATTACACCCCGTCCTCCTTTGTCCCTTCCTCCTCGAACCCCGAGAGCCCCGCTCCCCCTGGCCCAGGCTGGGAAGGAGTCTCCCACCATCCTCCTCCCACCCACACACCCCCCCCAAAAAAAAACAGCCAAGATCTCCTTCTTCTTCAGAAGGAGGCTCAGGAGAGCGAGGCCCTCAAGAGGCCAGAAGCCATGCCTGCCTGCCAGGGGTCTGGCATGAGGAAGGGTCTGGCTCCTGGAACAAAGGCCAAGCCCCTGGCCGGCCACCGCCCTCCCATCCGGCCCCTGGGCGGACATCAGGGCACCTCCACCCCACTGGGTGCCCTTGCTCACAAAGGGATACAGTTGTGACTGCCAGGATTCAAGTGGCTAGCACCCCTCTGCAATTCCTGACCGAGTCTAGTAGAAACCAAAAAAACCAAAACAGAAAACGGAGGGTCAGGACCGACTAGCAGGGCAGGCAAGCGTCTTGATCTTGCTGTCGGGAAAAAGAAGCAGGGTGCCGGCGGGGTTCTGTGCTTGCTTCCCAGGGCACACCCCGGTTCTTCCTTGCCCTGCAGCCTTTCTTTTTCCCCAGCACGTCAGTGGGGCGGCTGCCTGCAGGGCAGAGAGGCTGAGAAAGGGTGCTGGGAGCCCTTCACAAATCTCTGACGCCCCTTGACAAAGGACAAGGAGGGGAGAGAAAGGGATTTTTCTTGCTTCAAAGTGAGTAGAAATCCTAGAAACCGAGACCCCCGAATTATTCACGGAGCTCATTCGCATTCCATAAACCATCCCCACTGGTGAGTGGCCACCACGCTACAGCTAACGGAGCCTGCAGACTTTGCAAAAACAGTGACGGCGTTGTGCCAGATCGCCATGGACTGGCCGGAGAGAACAATCACTTCATATACTGAGATCCAGGGCACGAAGGGCAGGGACACAGACCGCCTCCCTCCCGGTGACCATGCCTGGAGAGCGTTTGGAAGCGGCTAGAGAACCGAGAAACCATCGGACAGCTTGATGCCCAAAGAGCCGCCACAAAGCTCAATAAATAATTCAGACTGGAAGCCCTTCCCTGGTGGGGAGGCGGGGGGCACCAAGTAGGGACAAAAGCCTAATTTGAGATGCAACCCAAAGCTTTTCCCCAGCGCCATCCCCCCCCTCGCAGACAAACCATCCCCCCCAGACAAACCTGCTCGCTCCGTCTGTCCGCTGGCTGGCTGCTGGCTGGCTCGGAGCTCCTCAGCATCTCCTCTCACCATGTTTGGCGAGGAGAGACGCGGGCGACGTTGGCAGTCTGCGGAGCTGGGGCCCTCCCTGGGCCCGCAGGGCTGGGTCTCCTCCGGGGCCGCGGGGAGAGGGACTGAGGAATGTGGAGCCGGCCTCGGCCTTGGCCGCAGCGTGCACCGGCAGCTGCGCCATGGCCAGAGGTGAGCTGGCATGGGCGCCGGCGTGATGGGGGCGCCCCGGCCTGTGTTTTCGTTATTCCAGGTCTGGCTGGAGAAAACAGAGGAGGCTTGAAGCTTTGCGCCAAGAGCAGGGCGGGGGCAGAGAAGAAGAGTCTGTAAACACCACCCGGCAAACCTCCACAAAGGCAGCAGGAACTGCTCCCGCACCAAACAGAGCCAGGAACGGGAATTCCCCCAAAAAGAAAAGCGTCTCCAGTGAGGGGAGAGGGGCGGTGGGCCTTCCCCTGCTGCCTGGGTCTCCCTCCAGGCGTGCAGGGCAGTTCTCAGATTGGCTAGGCTGCAACTTTCAACTTGACCTTGGCCTCCAGCCCTGTCTGACCCGTATGTAAAATAGCCCTCCAGTCGTCAGGAACTGGGGCCTTGAACCCTACCCTGCCTCTTTGTCACCGGGAGTTTTACTATGCCACTTGGAGGCGGGAAGGGGGGAAAGCAGGCCCCGGAAAGTAACGCAGAAACCTGGTCCCCACAGAGGCCCATGTTGGAGTCCGCCAACGGGCAGACAGGGAGGAGGTAAACTGGGGGCAAATCAATATTTACCCGGAGCTCAGGCAGCAGTGAGAGGACACACTGGTTGTGTGTACGGTGGAGGGGGCGGGAGGGGGGGTCACCGAAGGTTTTATTGGGCAGCACTTACATCGGTCCGGGCAAACCTGGAGACCAGAATGGATAAAAGCCGGGGGCCGGCCTTCTTGGTCTGGACCTTGCAGGAAGACCGACCCGGGAGCCTTCGAGAGCGGAGAGGCGGGACGGGGAGTGGGGTGGCAGGGGCTGGGGATATTCCAAGTGCCCACTGAGTTGAGGGCTCAGGCTGCAAGCTGGGGATCAGCCGGCAGGTCCCAGCCTGGCAGCTCAGCAGCCCACCTGGAGTGGAAGGGCTCGGCGCGCTCTGACACCCCGATGTTCCTGTGGAATGCGCCCACTTTCACTTTGAATGCATGTCCCCCTCCTGGGCTTCTGACCCGATCACAGCCTGCACAGTCGGAAATAGAAGCATGTGCTTCCCAAGCGCCTAGACCCCCAGAATTCCTCACCAAATCACGGCAGCTGCTGGGCTCTTCAAGCACCAGCTTCCCCCCACCACCACCGGTTTCCCACCACCACCCACCAGCTTCCCCCCACCACCGGCGGGCCCTCCGGAAAGGCTCTGGGTCCCCAGGCACAGAGGGAAGGCAGGCTCCTGAGGCTGCTGCTTGAATGGAGGAGGACGGGGCACTCTGGTGATGGAGGCCGTGTTCTCAGTCCTCCTTCGGGGAGAAGAAGGCATGAAGTGGCCTCCCCCTCCCCACAAGCACCCCCTCTTCCTGTCCCCGCACACAGTGAGATAAGGAAGGCCCGGGTACCTGGCGCGTCAGCTCCTGCCCAGGCTTTATGAGGTTCATTCAGGCCTCAGAAGGGGCGCTCCTTGGAGTCCCAGCCAGCACCCCACCAGCGGGCTCCTCTTAAACCCCTTCCAGCTTGGCTGGAGGCGTGGGAGCCCCGGGAAGGGGCGCACACATTTCCCTCCCCACCTCCCCGGCCGCCTCTGGAGAAGGAAGGAGGTAGGGCTGTCAGCGCGGAGCAGCCTGCGTGTACCTCCGTGTGAATGTGTGACCGGGGTGCGCTCGAGTGTGTGTCGGTGTGGAGGTGACGGGTCATTCTGAGGGTGAGTGCCGGGGACTGCCTGCCCGTCCACACGGCGGACCGGGAAGGGGAAGGAGCTCCTCCGGGGCAGCTTCCCGGTTGTGTGTGTGTGGGGGGGGGGGGGGGG
>JAAGEH010000307.1:1583654-1594989 GCA_011751065.1 Lasiurus cinereus
GGCGGCGGCACCAGCGGCAGCACCAGCGGCGGCGGCTGCCGGGAGGCGGCGGCGGCGGCGGCGGCCGCGGTGGCCGCGGCGGCGGCGGCGGAGGAGGCGAAGGAGCAGCGGCGGCGGCGCCCCGAGAGCAGCAGCAGCCCCGAGTCGTCTTCCGGCCACACTGAGGACAAGGCCGGCGGCCCCAGTACGTATAAAAGGCAGGGCCCCAGTGCGCCGGAGGCAGGGGGAGCTGGAGCCCGAGCGCAGCGCCGCTGTTAAATTTTTATATGCTGTTTTATAAGCGTATAAGGTTTATGAAGGGCCTTTAGGTTTCCCCCCCGACCGAACTCCCGTTATGAAAGGCGGGATCACGTGGCGAGTTGCTGAAATTGGCCGTGAAATACCCACCGGCCGCGGCCCGGCGGCGGCGGCGGCGCCCGGCCCTCCTCCCCGTGTCCGTCCCCCCTTGGCCTCGCCTCGCCTCGCCTCCCCGGGCCCCGCCGCGCCCCAGCCCGGCGGCGGCGGCGGCGGCGGCGGCGGCGGAGCCGGAGGTGGGCGCCCCCGTAAACTCCCCCCCCTGCGAGCGCCCCCGGAGCCTTTGATAGCGCGGTGAGCCGGAGGTTTTTTTTATAAAAACCATGTGTCGCGCCGGGCGCTCCAGGCCGGGCCGCGATTCAAAGGCAGCATCGGCCGTTTAACGATGGCGCGGGAAGCGTGTTTCGCAGATAAAATAGCCCCCGCTTCGCTCGAGCCATATATTAACAGCAACAAATTAACCCAAAGTTGGCCCTTTTTTTTTTTGCTTTTTTTTTCTTTCTGTCCGGAGGAAGCGCCATTTTCCGCCTGCGCCGTGGCAATTACGGGGGGCCGCCTCCTGTCCGCCCGCCCCCGCCGCTTTGCTGCTCACAGCGGCTGCTGCTGGGTCTGGCGCGAGCCGGGCTGTCTCCGGGGTTCAGGGAGCTTTACCCCCAGGAGGTGGGGAGGGGGAGCCAGGGGGAGTCTGTCTTCCCGCAGCCTGGGGGATCCCCTTCTTCCCTGGACCCCATCTACACGAGCAGCCCGGGTTCTGGGGGCACCAGGAGGGCCGTGCGGCCTCGGGCTCTGCGGAGAAGGCCCGGCCCGGGGGCTCCCGCCGCCTTCCCCTGGCCTCGGAGGCCGGGAGCCGGCCCCGGAGCCAGGAGCCGAGGGCCGGGGCTGGGGCTGTGACAAAGAGCCGGCAGCCGCCCCACATGTTCATAAGGGGGAAGACGGGGGGCCCCGGGCGGCCTCCAGAGCCACCCCCCAGCGGCCACCAGGTGCTGGAAGGTGCAATGTCCTCGGGTGGCTGTTTGTTTAGTCTGGCCGGGCTGCAGGCCGCCGGCGACCCCCACTCGGCGGCTTTGAAAGCGGCCTTCCCGGCTCACACGGGCCTGCTGCTGCGAGGAGCCCCCCGTTCTGCTCGGAGCAGCCTCCCTGGGGGCCCATCGAGGGAGCTGGCTTTTATCTGGGGCTGAGCCTCCGCCTGCCTCCCGTCCCCAGACCACAGGGGAAGCCGGAGGTCGGGGTCTGGGGGAGCCCCTGAAGGGGCTTGGGCCCGGGCTTCCAGTCCCTGGGGCCAGGCCCTTCTCCTCCTCTCCTCTCCTCTCCTGTCCTCTCCTGTCCTCTCCTGTCCTCTCCTCTCCTCTCCTCTCCTCTCCTCTCCTCTCCGGGGGGCTCTGGGATGGGGTGCAGCCTCCCCGCACCTGGCTCACTCCTCTGCCGCTTCCTCCCTCCACAGGTGGCCAGCGCACCCGGAAAAAGCGCTGCCCCTACACCAAGTACCAGATCCGGGAGCTGGAGCGGGAGTTCTTCTTCAGCGTGTACATCAACAAGGAGAAGCGCCTGCAGCTCTCCCGCATGCTCAACCTCACCGACCGGCAGGTCAAAATCTGGTTTCAGAACAGAAGGATGAAGGAGAAGAAAATTAACAGGGACCGCTTACAGTACTACTCGGCCAACCCTCTGCTCTAAGGTCCCCCGCCAGCTGGAAGCGGGTGGGGGTGGTGGTGGGGGCCTCAGACACGGGAGATCATATGCAGATTGTACCCTTGACAAGGTCAAGGCACACACCCCCGAGGTGACTTTGGAGGAGAGGAGGTGTGCAAGCGGGGGGCCACTCCGGGGAGAGCGCCTCCCGGGAGGCGGCCCGGCTCCCCTGGGCACCCGTGGGTGACATCCCTGACAGTGACTGGATTCGGAGAACTGTGCGTCCGCCAGGAGGAAGCGTGTGGCACCGTTGCCGGCTCATGGTTGGAGATTGGGGAGCTGCAGGCGGGGTGTGGTCTCCCCCACCGGGGCCTAGGCCCCCTGCCAGGCCCCCTGGGGATCGACCCCCACCCAGGACCCTCCACTTGGAGCCTGCTCACCCCCCACTCCGTCTCCCCAGAGCCCCTGCATCCAGAAGCTAGTCCATCTCCAAAACCAGTTCAGCTTGGGGACAGGAGCAGGGGGACGGGGGGGGGGTCTCAGATGTCCAGCCTGGGGCTGCTCTCCAGGGCCAAGGTGACTGGACTCAGATGGCTGTGAGGTGGGACAGGGCTGCAGATCCTCGAGGGGAAACCAACCAACAAGAAACCCCTGGGTTCCAGGTGGCATCGGTGCCCTGCGCCCCTCCAGGCCTCTCTCCGCACTGTCCCCATCCTGAGCTTCTCAGCAGTTGCCTCCTGCAGCCCCCCTCCTTTCCCCCAGCCAAGGGGTCTTCGCCTTGGCCTCTGCCCAGGCAGGCCCACCGCCTGCTCCCCAAGGTGGAGCTGTGCCTGGGTGCCGGCCTCCATGGCTGCAGGCAATGCCTGTGGAGGCAGCAGCCTGGCAGAGCCTCTGACACACCAGTGGGAGCCGGGGTTTGCTGGGCAGAGGAGCCGCCCCCGGCCAGCAGTCCTAAGCTCTGAGGGGCGCCAGTCCCCACCCCCCCCAAAAAAAAACACCCGGTTCCAGCGCCACACTCGACCCTTCCAGGCCCCCGGAACTGAGCTTGGAAGCTTCCAGCAGCCTTCCAAGAGCGGAAGAGTGATTTGGGATTATTTTAAAAGATAAATATTATATTATATATATATTTCCCTGCAGGAACCAAAGCGAATTTTAAAAGATGCAATGTAGAGAGAGAGAGAGAGAAAGAGAAGAAAAAAAAGATGATGAGAATATTTAAAGGCTCTATCTGTTTACAGTGTTCCACGGTTAAACTCACTCACTGCTAAGAGTATTTGAATGTACACTGCATACAGGGATGGTGTTTAAAAGACTTGTAAATAAAGAAACCATAACCTATTTTGTTTGGGTACTTTTCTCTCTTTTTTTGCCATTCGTTATTTCCTCTGGGGTGTCGGAGGGAGCAGGAAGGGTGTTGGGGATGGTCTTTTTAACAGTCTGGCAAGATTTTGAAAGCGCTGGGGGTTTGCTCTGAGGTATTTCTGCCCCCCACCGGGTCGGGGGACCTCAGCTGAGAAAGCAGGGGTCCCCCCCGCCCATCGAACCTGCCTCCCTGTGCTGAGAAGAAGCGTCTGGTGGCTCTGCCTGTGAAGGAGCGTTGCCTGTCCTCTGTCCTTGCCCATGGCGAATGTCGCAGCATGCAGACAAGCGACAGGGCACCAGGAAAATAAAGTCTGTGGAGACTCGAGCACTGGGTCCTGGTGTGACATTTCTCTCCTTGCTCACCTTTTACTGCCAAATGTCTACCCCATCACCCCCCGTCCTCCCCCCCCCCACACACACCAGGACAGGGGCTAGTTACCAGGGCCCTGAGGGGCGGTGGGGAGACGTGACTGAGGATTTAATTCCCCCAGAAGCCAGGCTCAGGAAGCCAAGGTGACCGGCCAGGTCCTTGGAGGAAAGGGGGTTCCAGGAACAGGGCCTCCCAGGACTTGGAAGATGGGGTTTCCCCCTCTGCCTGCCCCAGCCCCAGCCGGGGAGAAACCCTGGGGCCTGACATGGTCAGTGGGTCTGACCCCAGGCTGGGCTCCCTCCCTTCGGGACCAGCTGGACTGAAGTGGAACCCCTGCAGGGTGCCCTGGGGAACCCTTCCACAAGAGAGGGCCTGGGTACAAAGGCAGAGCAGACCCCTCGGAGTCTCTTCAGGGTGCTTTCTCCCCAGCTCCCAGCTGACACGGCCTCTTCCCTTAGTGGGGGGGAAAGAAAGATGCCGCTTCTTCTTCTTCGTCGGCTGCTTCTTTGTTTCCTGCCTTTGAACTTCTGCCTTAAAATTGGACATCACCATCACCATAACCTTGAGGGGCAGGGCCGAGAGGCCAGCGCCTTTTGTGGCCACCCCACCCCCACCCCACCCTCTCCCTCGCCACCCAGGCAGGGCCAGCGCGGCAGACAGACAGGATCCCGTCTGGAGAGGGCCTCCCCCCCCCCCACCACCACCACCCCGGGCCCCGCTTTGTTGACCTGTTTGTGTGTTTGTCTTAACTGGCGCGACTGGGAACCTCGAGGGGAGCGGGACAGACCCCGGAGAGGAACGCCTAGGTTGACAGACAGACACCGAGGGGAACAAGGGACTCTCCGGAGGGGGCAGGGAGGGGAGGGGGGTGGGTCAGGGAAGCCCCAGGTTTCAGGCAGGACTTCCTTGGGGACGGTTAACCATTAACCAGCGTCTCCCGAGTTGCTAGAGAGCGTCTCGCCAGCCAGGCTGCTCTCGGGCGGGCGGGCGGCGCGGGTTTGATTTCTGAGCCCCATAAAAGCCCATCCTCCGATGGCTGTGACAATGCGGTCGTAAACCCGTCCGGGGCCGGCCAATTTGCATATTTGGAATGTGCGCCGCTATAAACCCGGCTGGGGTTTTGCAGCGATTTCTGAGATGTAAAAGCGAGATCTCTTCCGCCGCGGGGCTGGGCACACTCTCTCTCTCTCTCTCTGCCCTCGCCGCCGTCCCGGCCTGGAGCCGGCTTCCCGCTCCCCGGCTCGGCTCGGGGCCGGCGTTCGGGCCCGGCGTAGGCGCCCCGCCGCCACGAGATGGCGCCCTTCCGATCAATGTCAAAGCCGCCGGGGAGCCGGGAACCCCAGCGCGGTTCTTGGCCTTTGTTCGCTCCTGGTCCTAAGAGCTGCACGTTACGTTATTTCACCGGTCCCCGCTCCCCTTCCACCTCAGAAAGAGGGGGTGCTCACCTGCGAGATGTGGCCGGGGTGCTGTCACCGAGAGCCGCGCGCCTGCCTCCTGGAGGCCCCCCGCGGGCGGGCGCGCCGGGCGCGGAGCAGCAGCCAGCTGACCCCGGGCCGGGGTTTCTGCGGACGCGTGTCCAGGTAAGAGGCCCCCCGGCCCCGGGGTTCCCCCACGGGCTGGGGCGGGGGCAGGGAGGCGGCCGGTGGTGGAGCAGAGCCGGGGCCAGTGGCTGATGCGAGGGGGGGGGGTTTGTGAGCCCTGGGGTGAACCCTCTAGGTGGCCAGCCAGCCCCCCCAACCTCTGCGCAGCTCTCAAAGGTTGGAGAGGGGCGGCCTCCGTGGAAAAGTTGACGATTTCAGCTCCTGGAGCCGCTAAAAACAAAACAAAACAAAACAAAACAAAAAAAAAACCCAGGCCATCCTTCCATTTTGTAAAAAGAATTCAGAAAGGATCGGCCAGGGAGTCGGGGTGGGGGTGGGGGCGTCTAAGAGAAAGAGTCTGGCTGGGCTGGGATGGGGGTTTGGGTCGGGAAGAAGAGATGGCGGGACTGGGGGAAACAGAAAGTTTCTCCTCCCAACAATGAGGTGGTCAACAGCCCTGGCCGCTGGGGCCGGCTTATTCCCTGGGGCGGGCGGCGGCCAGCGCCGGTGACCAGCGAGGTGCGGTCTCTAGGTCTGCTAGCAGCCAGGGGGGCAACCTTTGTTCCCCCAAAGGCCCATTCAGAGAAGTGGCGTTTGGCGTCCGAGGTTTCCAGAGAAGTCTAGGTCTCTGATGCGGGCGGTACCGCGCGGTAAACCTGGCTGGGATGCTGCAGCCCCTTCTTAGCTGCAAAACTGAGGTCTTTTGCGTGTGTTGCAAGGATGCGACCATTGTACTGCCAAAGGCCTCAATGTTTTAAAAAGCTGGCAAAACAGGCCCCCCCCATCCCTCCATCGGGGTTGTCATGAAAACCATTTCAAAATCATCATTTCACGGACATTTTGGAGGGCAGATACATCTGTAGTCCAGGATGTCTTCGTATGGTTTCTTGAGATGGTTATTTTTTTTTCTCACAAGCATGCAGTGCAGGAGGGAGCGGGCGAATCTTAGAGAAAGTAAATGCTGCCTCCGTGTGTGTGTGAGTGTGTGTGCGTGCCTATGTATACATACGTGAACATTTCCACCTTCCCAGTCACGAGTCTTTGTTGAGCACAGGCCCCCCGAAGTCTGCCAGAATAAGGCAGCCAAAGAGTGGGCGCCCACTCGGCACTCTCTGCCGTCTGAGCCGTCCCCCAAACCCCAGAGCCGCCTCCAGTTTCAAAGACAGAGAGGCCGTTTACCAGGGACAAAACCAAGAATATCGCAGTTTGGGAGGTGCGTGCAAAGGCCCCTACACTCCCCCTGTCCGGAGAACAGGACCAGCTCAGTGGTTGGATTTAGAAAAAAGGGGGGGAAAAAAAAAAGGAAAGTGGGTTGTTTTGCACCTGACCGATTCAAAGCAAATCCATCAAACATCCCTGGAAATATCACTCTTACTCAAGGTGATGGGGAAAAGAGTGTCGTCGCTTATAAAGATGCTTTCTAATTCTGAAGTGAGCGCAGGAATCAGAGCAGCCAGAATTTTTGTGGCAGCGATTATGTGAACGTGTAGCGTTGGTTTTTCCTCTGCGGGCCCAGGCCCCGATCTATGGCCGGTCTGTGTCTCACACACTCTCAGATAAGGACTGTTTACTGCTACCCAAATCCCAGGGACGGACTGGGACCTTTTTAAGGAACTTTCTGTGATAACGGTGTGATTTTCCCAGTGGCGTGATTTTCTCGGGAGGGGCAGCCGGCTGTCGGAGAACCGCGTCGCCAAAGGGTTTATTCCACTCGCCTGGCTGGCCTTTCCTCTGGCTCCACAGCCATGGAGGGTGGGGGGTGGGGGGTGTTATGACCCAGGTAGAAAGAGGCGATGTTTACTCCCACATAAAACCTGGGCTCTGGCGGGGTTCACGTAACTCTGCACAGGCCTGGATGAAGCCAGCAGTCTCTGGGTTTTAGGTCAAAGGCATCCAGAAGGCGAGGGAGAAACCCAGCAGCTGGGAAGGAGGGGGGAGGAAGGGAGGCAGACGGGCCAGCCGGCGGCGGGGAGAGTGTGCCCAGCAGCCAGCCTTGCTGCGATCGAATAGCTTTTCTTAATCTCGGGGAGGGGGAGGGGGCACCTGAGGGAAGAAGCCCAGGCGTTGAACGGGAATATTCTATTGAGCAGGCAATCACCTCAGGGTTACCATTTGGGGAGCATGGAGCCTTGGGAGCGGTCAGGGATGCTGAACGCCCCAAACCGACTGAGAGGGCTCAGCGTGAGCGGCGGCTGCTGCTGCTGCTTCCATAGCTTCCTGGTCCCGGCTTGCCCGCGGCTGCAGGCCCCGCTTGGGGTTGGGCAGTGGTCCTGGGTCAGAGAGGGGCTCCCACTCCGGTTTACACACTTTAAAAAAAAATGCAGCAAGGAGCAGCACAAAGGAAGCATCCCTTGCTTTATTACAAGGGCTGGGGTGCAGGAAGGATGCTGGAGGAAGCCGCCAGCTCTCCCCGAAGCCCAGTGCAGGCCCCAGGACCGATGCCCCGGTCCGGCAGCCAGGAGCCCTCTGGCAGCAGATGCGGCAGCACCCTGGCTTCTGGAGCCCAGGCGGCACGTGCAGGCTCTTGGACCCCATCCAGCCTAGAAGCCCATTTGCTCACCCCACCCTCCCGGGCCCTGCTCAGACCAGGCCGGAGCGGCTACAGCCGGGAGCACCAGGCCTGTCTTCCCGGTCAGAGCATCAGGGGCGCCGGGAAGGTCCTGAAACAGTCTGCGTGGAGGGCCTTGGCTTTGAAGGGGTCTCCGAACTCCCTGAAAGCGGTGGGTCAGGCTGTGGGGACGCGCACAGACCACCCTCTTCCGCAGGTCAAGAGGCAGGACTTGGCCTTTGTCTGGCCAAGAGGCCTGAACTCCCCCAAAGGCTAAGGAAGACGGGTTCAGGCCAGAGTCTTTCCCTTTAGCGTCTTCGCCGCCACCTCCAGCGTTCTCCCCGAGGGCCGCCGGCCCTTCCCAACCTGGGGCCTGGGTAGTAGCTCTCTGCACCTCCTCTGAAGCGGCACAAAACCCTGCCCCCTGCCCTGGCCCGATGGGGCTCATTTCCCCGCAGAAAAGCCTCTCTCGTTCTCCTGACCTACTTCCCACTTGGCAGGGCTTTTGGAGAGGCGTGAGCAGCAGGTAGCCTGGCTCTGTGGCCTCTCTCCGCACCGTGGCCGGCAGCCCCCCTCTCCTGGTCAGGCGAGCCAGCCAGGCCCAGGCCCAGGCACAGGAGAAGGGCCCGAGGCGGCGGCGCTCGGACACCTCTCTGGGCTCAAGTTCGTTGGCTCGGGGCTTAGCCAGGTTAGAATCTGCCTGGGTCGTGTGCGGGAGGGACACCTGGGGCGAGAAGGGCCTTTCCCCAACCTCCCGCACCCGGCTCTGCCGCAGGGATACCGCAGCCCCAGCACCCTGTCCGATGGGGAGGAACTGGCTCTCTCTAGCACCCCCTCGCCCTCCTCGCCCTCCCTCCGTCCCTCTCCATCTTTCTCCCCGCATTTCCCCTTTTCTCCATCCCTGATGCGCGGTCCTCGGGAGCCAGGCACCTCGGGGAGCAGAGGTGGAAGTGGCCAGGGCGCAGCGCAAGCGCTGGCGCGGCCTCGGGGCTCTGCGCTCCAGGAGCTGCTGCCCACAGAGACCGCACCAGCTCGCAGCTCAGGAGCCAGCTCTGGGCTCTGCGGCCCGGGTCCTCTCCGCGGAGGGGCCTCCTCCTGGGACTTGGTCTCTACTTGGGAGAACCAGGCCACATGCCTGACAAATCACCGGGGGTGCAAGGTCTCCCCGCTGGCTGCCTGGGACCCCGGTGTGCAGCGGCCCCGGCAAGGTCTCTGCAGGGGCGGGAGCTGGCGGGGCCGGCCGGCCAGAGGCATCCTGGGGCGCTGCAGCCCGCAGGCCAGGGGCAAGGCCGCGACCTCCCGGGCTCCACCGGATCCGGCCGGAAAAGGTCGAGTTTCCTGAGACCGGTCTGAGGCCCACTCTGGGGGGGGCTCGCACCACGGGCCCCGCCGCTCCCGGCTGACTTAGGTCCGGCAGCCACGGGAAAAAGAGACCTGGGGGGTGTGGGGTGCTGAGCAAAGGGCCTGTCCCCGAAAGACTCCATCCCTGGGCGGGGAGCCCAGCCCTGCCTCGCGGGGAACAGATCTCCTCACCGTGGGCCTCGTTAAAATGCGCAGACCGGGGAGTGGGGGCTGCTCCAGGCGGGTTTGGAGGGGAGGAGGAGGAGGGAGGGAGGGGACGGAGAGGCAGGAGCGAGGTGACACTGGTTCCGGTCGCACCTAGCCTCCGGCAGCGTGTGAATGCCAAGGCTGAAGGGAGCAGGCGAGGGACCCGGGTCAGGGGTGTCCGCTGGCCACCCCTCCTCCGAGTTTCCCCTCCTGGTCCTCACCTCGGGGTGAGCCAGAGACTCTGCCTGAAGACCAAGGTTCCTTTCACTTCCCCAAAAGGGCTTGGAGCCTGGAGCCTGGCGGGGTGATGGGGCTGGGGGTGCTTGCCCTGGCTTCAGAGCCGGGGTGAGGGGTCCTGCAGCTTGCCAGGTCCTCCCACACACCCCACTCCTGCCTGCCCCCCCAACCAGGTCCACCCAGATGCAAGCTGAGTATGGGCAGCAGCCGCTAAGAGCCCAAGTAGATGCACAGGCTGGCAGAGGAGAGTGTGGGGCCCGGGGCCTTCCATTGGCGGGGGACAGTCTGTGTGGCAGCAAAACCTGAGCGGCCATGGCCAGCTTCCAGGCCGCTCTGGACTCCGGGGGTCCCGGTGGCCTAGGACCAGGCCTGCCCCTTTGGGGGAAGACAGTTCCAGCCCCGAATGGGGCGAGCCTGAGGCCCTGAGCGGACCCCTTCGTGTTGAGAGTGCACGGGGCGATCTGGGGGATCTCCCTTCCAAAAATAAGGAAGGTGGAGCCCCCCAGGCGGGCCCAGGGTGCCCCCCTCCATCAACACCCCGCTGGTTCACAGCGCGGGGGTGTATGTGGGGGGTGAAGGAGGCGAAGGACCCTTCGCACACAGGGCCCCAGGGGAGGGTTCACATCAGGGCAGGGGCTGGGCGAGCTCGGGGGGGGGGGGGGGGGGGCCGGGTTCCTTCCCCGACCCCAGCCACTCCGGGGCGGCCCCCGCCCCCGCCACCCCCCCCCCTTTTTTTTTCCCCCCCCGCTGGCCTCGGGGCCTCGGGCCGGGGGTGTGCGCCTCGCGGGGCCGTCAATACCGATTACATATTCCTATCAATCGCGGGGCCCGGAGGGCGCCCTCCGCGCGCGGCCCCACGCCTACGAAACCAAACGGGGAGGGGTCGCGGGCAGCGCCGGCTCGGGATTGGCTGCGGGCGCCCGCCGCGGCGCGGGGGGATCGCTCATCGCATTCAGCATGTTTTGCACAAGAAATGTCAGCCAGAAAGGGCTATCTGCTCCCTTCGCCAAATTACCCCGCCACAATGTCATGCTCCGAGGGCCCCGCCGCGAACTCCTTCCTGGTCGACTCGCTCATCAGCGCGGGCCGCGTGGAGGCGGCCGGCGGCGGCGGCGGCGGCGGCGGCGCGGGGGGCGGCGGCTACTTCGCCCACGGCGGGCTCTACCTGCCGCCGGCCGCCGACCTGCCCTACGGGCTGCAGAGCTGCGGGCTCTTCCCGGGCCTGGGCGGCAAGCGCGGCGACGCGGCCGCGTCTCCCGGAGGCGGAGGAGGAGGCGGCGGCGGCGGCGGCGGAGGAGGAGGTGGCGGCGGAGGAGGAGGTGGCGGAGGAGGCGGCGGCGGCGGGGGCCTGGGTCCCGGCTCGCACGGCTACCCGCCCGCGCCCCTCGACCTGTGGCTGGAGGCGCCCCGCTCCTGCCGCCTGGAGCCGCCCGAGGGGCCGCCGCAGCCGCAGCCGCCGCCTCCTCCGCCGCCGCCTCCGCCGCCGCAGCCGCAGCCGCCGCCTCCGCCGGCCACGTCGTGCTCCTTCGCGCAGAACATCAAAGAGGAGGGCTCCTACTGCCTCTACGACGCGGCGGACAAAGGCCCCAAAGGCTCGGCCGCCGCCGCCGCCGCGCCCGAGCTGGCGCCCTTCCCGCGGGGCCCGCCGCCCGACGGCTGCGCGCTGGGCCCGGCCGGCGGGGTGCCGGTGCCCGGCTACTTCCGCCTCTCGCAGGCCTACGGCGCGGCCAAGGGCTACGGCGGCGGCGGCGGCGCGGCGCCTCTGGG
>JAAGEH010000307.1:1595089-1638388 GCA_011751065.1 Lasiurus cinereus
CCCCTCGCTGGCGTGCGCGGGCGCCGGCGGCTCGCAGGGCGACGAGGAGGCGCACGCGTCGTCCTCGGCCGCCGAGGAGCTGTCCCCGGCCCCGTCCGAGAGCAGCAAGGCCTCGCCCGACAAGGACGCGCTGGGTAAGCGGGCGGCGGGCAGGCGGGGAGGAGGAGGAGGAGGAGGAGGAGCGGGAGCCGGCCGCCCGGCCTTGGCCCGAGCCGCCGGCGGCCTGACCTTGTGAACCTGCTCTCGGATATTGGGGCGTGGGGACCGGCGGCAGCCCTGTCCAGCTAGCGCTGTGCCCCACGCCCAGACGGCCTCTGCGCCGGCCTCCGCTCCTTTCCCCTCCCCCGACCTGGAGGGGGTGGTGGTGCGAGGATCCCTGCCCGCAGCACCCCTCTGGGTGCAGGTCCCTCCGTGGGCCGGAGCCCCCTCACCCGCGCGGGGCCCGGGCTCGGGCTCTGCGAGGCGCGGCCCACGCGGGGGGAAAGGAGGGAGGGCGAGTGGCTTGCCCGCAGATAGCGCGGATGTTTGTAAGGCATCCAAAATAAGCAGCCGCCAGCACCAATAAATAAGCCCATTAACCGGCGAAGTTCGAGTTTACGATCCCCCATGCTTTGCTTTTTTTTTTTTTTTTTAAAAGTGGCTGCAGGGGCGGGAACCCTGGTTGCGGGTAGAAGAAAGAGCAAATCGTCCCGGGCCCTGGGCTCCCCCAGGCAGAGAGGGACCTTTTCCGCTCTCCCTGGAGCGAAGCGTCGCCCAGACTGCCCGTCCCTGGCTCCTGGAGAGGCAGCAGGCCCTTGACCCCAACCAGTTTTTTTTGTTGTTTGTTTGTTTTGGGGGGGTGTCTTTCTCTCCTGGCCAGGCCTTGGGCAAAGAGGGGGCTGCAGTGAGAAACAGCTCTGCTGCCCACCCCCCTTCCAAGGTAGCACCCCGGACCCCAGGTTAGGGGGACGCAGGAAAGGCTTGGATGCCTTGGGGCCAGACTGCAAAGAAGAAGAAGAAAAAAAAAATCAGGCCTTAAGTTCAAGGTACACAGGCCTGGCCCTCGGGGTTCCTGGTTCCTCGAGCACCTGGCAGCTTTGTGCTAAAGCAGGTGTTTGGAAAGCAGAGGATGGGAATGTGACCTGGGAGGGTAGGTGCAGATTGGGGGGGCCGGCCCCCTGGATTTGGCACTTGCCTTTTGGAGGAGGAACTGCTGCTCACGGGGAGCGGAGAGCAGACCCCTCTGGGTGTGACTCGGGGTGGCAGGGGCGGCTCCCCCCGTTCACCCAGGCGGCCAGCCCCCCATTGCCTCGATGTAACCTTCGCCCCTGCACTCCCTCTCCGTGCCAGGCAACACCAAAGGCGAGAACGCAGCCAACTGGCTCACGGCGAAGAGCGGCCGGAAGAAGCGCTGCCCGTACACCAAGCACCAGACGCTGGAGCTGGAGAAGGAGTTTCTGTTCAACATGTACCTTACCCGGGAGCGGCGCCTGGAGATCAGCCGCAGCGTCCACCTCACGGACAGACAAGTGAAAATCTGGTTTCAGAACCGCAGGATGAAACTGAAGAAAATGAACCGAGAAAACCGGATCCGGGAGCTGACAGCCAACTTTAATTTTTCCTGATGACGCTCCAGGCAATGGCGTTTCGTTTTGTGGTTGTTTTTTTTTTATTTTTTATTATTATTTTGTTTTTGTTTGTTCGTTCCCCCCCCCTGCTTCCAGAGAGCCGTCCTCCTCCTCCTCCTCCCGCCGCCTCCGGGCCCAGGAGCTCCCACCTGTGCGGGCGCCCGCGCCGCCCTCCCGCCCGGGCCATCTCGCTGGCCGATCCAGCGGCGCGCGGGGCCGGTCGGTCCTGCCGTTGGGTCTCTTTGTCTGTTCGCTTAGGTGCTGGTGTTCTCTTTTTTTGTTGTTGTTGTTGAGTGTGTTCTGGGGGAAAAGCCATATCGCTCTACATTCTCTGTAGATAAAGACGGTCCTAAGTGTCAAGGGCGAGCTGGGACGGGGTGTCCTGGGGCTCGCTCCCCGGCTCCACATGGCCCCTGCGCTCCGGGGGGAGCTAGTTTCCTGCAGGGGGCCGGGCAGACCCCGCCGGAAGGCCCAGTGTCCCACGGTCAGCGGCGCGGAGGGGTCTGGCCTGAGGTCAATGGTGCAAGGAGCCCCCCGCGGGCTGGCTGGCCTGCAGTGCGGGGCTGCGTTTCATCAGGGGACGCGGGCCCTGGGTTTCTTTTTTCTTTCTTCCTTGGCCAGGAGAAGGGCGTGTGGGCCATGGGCATCCAGGTTGACCCAAAGGGCTTGGCTTTGGCTGATGGGGCGACCCGGAGGGGGTCAGAAAGAGGGAACTTCCCTCCCTCGGTAAGAGAGCCCAGCTTAAAAAGAAAGAAAGAAAAAGGAAAAAAATATATATGTAAAATAAAATAAGACCAGGATCAGGAATCACCTCTTCCAGTGTGTGTAAGGTCTGGTATTGCGGGACTAAATTATTTCCCTTTCCTCTGAATTCCCTCTGGCTGTAGATACATAATCGGGGGTGTCGTTCTGTTCATACATGTGGATTTGGTGGATTTTTTGTCATACAGCAATCGTTACCACTGATAAAACACGACAAGCACACCACAACTCTCCCTATCTTGTGGAGGTTTGTTTCTCTCTCCCTCCCACCCCCCTTTTTTTTCTTCCTTTTATTTTTTTATTTTTTTCCTTTCCAAAATTCATGGAAGCCAGGAGGTCTGGGGCAAGCGGAATAGACTAGAGAAGGGAGACATTGTTTGGTTTCCTTTATACTGTGAAGTTACATGCATAAAAGGGTCAAACCTGTAGGTGCAGAAAAAAAGAAGAAAAAAAAACTATAAATGCAAATCTGTATAAATGTCTATTATTATGAAAAATCGCCAATCTTGTTTTATGCAAATGCATTCTATCGTTATTATAAATGTTAGTTCTAGCTCTATTTACTTCTAATCTTAAATCAGAATAAATTAATATTGTAATGCTGCTGTGCGTGGAAAAAAAAAGATGATGTTTATGTTCTTATAGAAGAATAAAAGCTGTGGAATGAAGCTTTTTAATTTTACCTCTTTTTATTTTTTGCCCCCCCTTTGGACTTCTTATCTTCACCTTCCACTTTATCCCGTCCACCCCTTTTACAACAGGAGGACCAGCCCGCGCCCCCTGTAATTACTTTAGGCATCTATTTAAATATTACCTAGACAGTCGTAATTTGTCTGGGCCCTATAGCCCCGGTGCCGTAAGGTTTGTCGGCTTTTGTTCAGTTTTATGACTTGCTAGTATATCTGGATTGTGGCTGTCTTGGACCGGTGGTTTCAGTGCAGAGGGGAGCTTCATAGACAGAGGAAGCCAAACAGGATTTCTTTTCGGGAGCCCCAGGGAAGCTCGCAAAGGCTGGTTATTTTGTGGGTCCCCTGGTCCTAGATGACCACCACCACCCCTATCCCCAGGCTAGGAATCCCTGGGAGCAGGCTGTGGGCCCACAGCGCCTCACTAGCGTCCGAGGCAGCGATTTAGGTAGACCGCGGCCCTTGGCTGGGCTGCCGGGACCCCCCCCCCTCCTCCTCCTCCAGCACAGCCTCCCCCACCTGGTCGCCCTCCGCGGGGCCACGCGTTTCCTGCTCGCGGGAGGTGGGGGGGAGGCGGCGGCAGGGGGGAGGGGGCGCGGGAGCGCGCGCCCCGGCTGGCTGCCTGGCGGGGAGGGAGAGAGGGGGAGAGCGAGCGGTGGGGAGCGAGCGCGGGAGGCCGAGGCCAGACAGGGAGCCGGGCTCGGGGCCGCCCCTGGCGCGGCGGCGTCTCCCCGGATCTCGGCCGCGCGGCGCCCGCCGGCGGAGCTGCAAGAAGCGGGGACCCGGCGCGCACGCTGCTCGCCCTCTCCTCCCGCTCCCTCCCCTCCTTCTCTTTCTCTCTCTCTCTCTCTCCTGCGACCGATTCCCTCCCTCGCCGAGGTTTACCTTCCAGAGGCCGCTGGCTTCTCCCCGGGTAAAGCCTTCGCGGCAGCCCGGGGCTCTGGGCGCAGGTTGGCGCGGGCCGGGCCGGGGCGAGCGCGGGGTTCTCCCGCGGCGGCTGCAGCGGCGGCGGCGGCGGCGGCGGCGGAGCGGCGGTAGCGGCGGCGGCGGCGGGCGAGCACCAGAACTGGTCGGTGATTTAGGTAGTTTCCTGTTGTTGGGATCCACCTTTCTCTCGACAGCACGACACTGCCTTCATTACTTCAGTTGAAATCGTCTCCAGGTACCTGTGCGCGCGCGGAGCCGGGCCGGGCCGGGCCGGGCGGGGCATCCGGGCTGCGGCGGTGCCAGGCCGGCGGTGGCAACCTCGGCTTTCCCCGCGCCACAACCCCGGCCCGGCTGCCTGCCCCGAGCTCTGCCGGGCCGCTGGCCTCGCGCCCAGCTCCACCTGGGCCCGCAGGTACGGTCAGGTGATGGGTGATGGGGCCGGAGCGGACGCCGGGGGCGTGGTAGGAATTCTGGGCCCGGGGCCATTCAAGGTCAGGGGCGCACGCTTGCGGCCCGAGCCTCTCCTGCGCCCGGCCCGTGCCTGGCCTGGCCGGGGCCCTCGCCCTTCTCCGGCAAAGGCAGGGCAGCCCCAGCCCCGATCCGGGGCAGGAAGTAAGAAAAGGTCCCTGAGCCCGTGGGGACTCCGGAGGAACGAGAAGGGACGAGGCAGACAGACAGGGGCCGGGATCCTGGCCTTGTCGCTGACCCTTCTCTCTCTGAGCCGCTCTCCGCTCCGGGAGCCGCCTCTGACTCTTTCCTTCCTCCTTTCTTTCTTTCCTTCCTTCTCTCCTCTTTCTTCTCGGCCGTCTTTCCTGTACGCTCCCCTTCTTTCCTTTACGCTCCCCTTCTTTCCTTCAGTTCTGTTTATGTTCTTTGATGTCTGTGTCCATTTCCCTCCCTCGCTGCATTTCCTCCGCTCCCAGCTCTTCCTTCTGGAGGGTCCGAGGCCTGGCTTGGGAAGAGCCCGGGTGGAGGCTGTCTTTTTATTATATTTTTTTGTCTTCTCTGTGCCCTCAAGTAGAGACCGTGCTCTGACAAGGAAAGGTGCACTGGGGCGTCTGTCGCGGGCTGTGGATCTGAGCGCAGACACGGCCTCGGTTACGATCACGACCGGATGGCGGCGGCCTTGCGTTCCTCCGCCATCCGTCAGCCACAGCGGCCGGGGAGATCCGCCTGGGGAGCGTCCCCCATGTTTTTGCCAGGACGCCTCCGCCAGCTGCCCGGGAGGCCTCAGGCTGGGACCCGGGCTGAGGCTCAGCCAGGCTCTCGGAGGGCACTCTCCCGAAGCTTCCGAGGCTCCGGCTCTCACGGCCATAAGGGAGCCCCCCGCCAGGGCAACGAGGGGCTCCTTGCTTGCCAGTCGCTTCTCTCAGGTTCAGAGTCAGGGTATGCTGGAGACGGCACCCGTGTGCAGAAGACCGCTGGAGGAAGGGACCCTTCTCGCCACCATGTTTCCAATAAGAGGGGGAAGGAATTCTAAATCCCCGAACCACTGGAATACAAAGTCCAGTCCGTATTCCAAGTTGTCCTGGAAGCCGGTCGGAGGAGTCTGATTTTTACTGGGAGCTAAAAGCAACCTCCATCCCTCGCCAGCCCCCCACTCGAACCCTCGCACCGCACAGGGGGCCTTCGGCCTGCTTCCGACCAGCAGTACCGCTCAGCTTTGGGCCCAGGACCGGTTCTCGCTGCTTAGCCCCGGGTCCTGGGTCCTGTTATCGGAGAGGCCCACCCGGTGCTACCCTCAACGTCTCTCCGTCATTTTCCGGACCCGAGTATTGGATTTGTTTTTAGAGGCCAAGGTTTCAGAACTGGGGCAAAAAGCGGCCGTTTGTAACCACTCCCATGTACTCTTCCTTTAGGCACACACCATCCCTTTTCCTTGCAAAATAAAAGCAGACGCAAAAAACCTGAAGGGTCTCCTCAAACCTCTGGGCTGAAGAGGGATACTTTTGGTTTGGGGATCCCCCTCCTCACCCCATTTGAGGCACCCGTGAGGATTAGTTAACACTCCAGCCCTGCTAATTGCTTAGTAACTGTCCTATGTGGGGGGCTAACGCTATTTAGGGGACGGCCTTTCTATTTAAAAATACTATAAATAATTCGTGTCTTCTTGGGGTACAAAGAAGTAGGAAAGGCAGCCCATTGGCAGACAATGACAACCAGGAGCGAAGAAGGTTTCCTCTGGGTTAATTTTCTTAATGAAAATCTCAGAGGCCCCCCAAACGGCGGGATATTGGGGGCACCGTGGGCTTGGGGGGATGGGAATGGCGTGGAGGGCTTTATAAGGGAAGGACAGATATGAGTGGGGGAGGGCACGGAGGTGGCCAGGACTGCTGGCCCGAGGCAGGAATTTATTGTGTTGGTCACTTCCCTCTTCCTTCCTTCTTCCGGAGGGCGAGGGACCTGGTCGGTCTCCCTGTGGCTTCTCAGCGGGGGTCGGGGGGGATGGGGGTGGAGAGCCTGGCATTGGAAGGTGGGGATCGGGGTGTATCCGGGTTTGGGGAGAGGTGGCTGGGACTGCTGGGGAGGATGCAGGCAAAGAAAGGAGAGATGGAAGCGCCCGTCCGCCGCCCTGCGCCAGGGCAGTGGGCTAATGAGAAACACACTCCTGCAGGCACAGTGTTCACACGTGAATTTAATTACCCCGGTTTTCCGAGGCGCTGCTTGCCGTCTGTGTTTGGGGGGTTATTTTTTTTCCTTCCTTCCAATTAACCAAGAGGCCGAGGCCGTTTAATTCGCCCCTGAAAGCTCCGAGGGGCGAGAAGCACCCTCCTCGCTTTGGTCCAGCGGAGGGTGGGACTGCAGTCAATGCCCAGGCCCCTCCCGCGTCCATCGCTGGCCCTGGACTTGGGCTGTGACTCCGCTGAGCCGCCCGGCCCCGTGGGTCAGCCAGGCGGCCCGCCAGGGACAGTGGCAGGAAGGAAGGAAGGAAGGAGGGAAGGAAGGAAGGAAGGAGGGAAGGAAGGAAGGAGGGAAAAAAGGGAGGGGGGAAGACAGGAGGGAGGGAGGGGAGGGAGAAAGGAGGGAGAGAAGAAGGAAGGAAGGAAGGAGGGAAGGAGGGAGGGAGGGGGCTGAGGCTTCACAGGGTCCCCCAGGCCAGCCTCTGCAGAGCGGGCCTCCCCGCTCCTGAGCCGCCAGGTCTCCTAGGCCGAACTCTCCGGCTATTGATGCTGCCTCGTGGGTTTTTTTTGTTTTGTTCTGTTTTTGTTTTTGTTGTTTGCAGGGTTAGGGGACTGCCACTAGCAGGACTCAGCATTAGGGCCTCGGAGGGAGGGAGAGAGGGAGGGAGGTTGGAGCACGGGGCTGGGGCACCAGCCGGGTCCACGGCTGAGAGGGGGGACCGCGGAACGCGCGGCCCAGCCAGGCCCCCAAACCCCGGGCTCGGGCGCTGGCCGTCGGCTCCGTGGCGGGACGCTCGCTGGAGGCCCAGGGCACATCTGGGAGCTGCCCGGACACCCCGCGATCCGGCCAGGCAGATCCTAGGCCCCCCCGATAGGCCGTGTCCTCGGGGCGGCCTGTCCCTGCCCCTCGCGCCGCCGGGCCGGGGGCCTGGGCGGCGGCTCCTTCGGGAAGGCCAGGCCGCTGCGTTGAATTTGACTTTCGGGAGGCGGCCCCCGGGGGGGGGGGAAACCCGCAGCTTCGGGGCCTGCGGGGGATTATTTACAGGGAGCCCGCCAACCCCACACAACAGCCTAATTTAACCTTTCCCGGTCCTCGTAAATTTTTACAACTGGGAGCCGCGGCGAGGCAAAAAAAAAAAAAAACACACGCACACACAAAAAACGGATCTGCGGGTCGTTCCCAACTTCCCACCAGCCCGTGTGGCTTCTGCAACAATCACTCCTTATGAAATATAAATATAGATTTAAATACAGCAGAGCGAGAATGCGATTTGGCTGCTGCTTTATGGCTTCAATTATTGTCTGATTTTATGTGGGGGGCTCCGCCGGGCGCGCTCGCACGCGGGGGGGGGCGTGATTAATTGTGATATAAAATAGTCCGCTGCAGCAGGGTGCGTGCGTCTGTGCGCGCGCGTGTGTGTGCGCGCGTGTGTGTGTGTGTGTGCGCGTGTGTGTGCGCGCGTGTGTGTGTGTGTGTGTGCGTGTGTCTGGTGTCGGGGGGCGGGCGGCGGGGGCCAGGCCCGGCCTGATCTTTTAATCTGCGCTGGCCACAATTAAAACAAGCCCGATCGCGGGGCGCCCGCGCGCGCGGCGATCCCCCCCTCTGCATAGAAACATATGGCTCCCGCTATAAAAATTATGACGGCGAAACGCCGGGCCATTAATAGCGTGCGGAGTGATTTACGCGTTATTGTTCTGCCGGGCCGGCCACGTGACGCGCGCGGCCAATGGGGGCGCGGGCGCCGGCCACTTATTAGGGTGACTGTACACTCGCCCCCCCTCGCCTCCCCGGTGCCACCAAGTTGCTACATGAAATCTGCAGTTTCATAATTTCCGCGGGTCGGGCCGGCCGGCGGGGCGCCGGGGCGCCGGGGCGCGGGGCGGCGGCGGCGATGGCCACCTCGGGAGCGCTGGGCAACTACTACGTGGACCCCTTCCTGCTGGGCGCCGAGGCCGCGGAGGAGCTGGGCGCCGGACGCTACGCGCCGCCGCCGGGGGCCCTGGGGCAGCCGGCCCGGCAGGCGGCGGCGGCGGCCCTGGCCGAGCACCCCGACTTCAGCGCGTGCAGCTTCCAGTCCAAGGCGGCGGTGTTCGGCGCCTCGTGGAACGCGGTGCCCGCGGCGGGCGCGAGCGCCGTGCCCGCGGTCTACCACCACCACCACCACCACCACCACCACCCCTATGTGCACCCCCAGGCGCCCGTGGCGGCGGCGGCGCCGGATGGCAGGTACATGCGCTCCTGGCTGGAGCCCACGCCGGGGGCGCTGTCCTTGCCGGGCTTGCCCTCCGGCCGGCCTTACGGCGTTAAGCCTGAACCGCTGTCGGCCAGGAGGGGCGACTGCCCCGCGTTTGACACTCTCACCCTGCCCCTGACTGACTCTGCTTGTGGTTCTCCTCCAGTTGCTAGAGAAAAACAGCCCGGCGAAGGCGCCTTCTCCGAAAACAATGCTGAGAATGAGAGCGGCGGAGACAAGCCCCCCATCGACCCCAGTAAGTGTCTCCTCCTCCCGCCGCCGCCGCCTCCACGCTGGCCACCCGGATCTGCCAGCCCGGCCAGCTTTCTCTGGAGCCCGCCTGGGAGCCTCCTGAGCAGAGGCCCGGAGCCAGAAGCTGCTGTTTGGGGGTGCCTCGGAGGGAGGCCCCCAAGTCCACAGCGCTTGGACCGGCGCGGCGGCCCTGCTGGGCTGCGGGGGAGGAGGAGTGGTTGCTACCGAGAGAGAGAGGGGGCGGGGCGGGGGCTGCGGGCAGAGCCCAGACCGGCTCCCCTCTCGCTGCTGCCCCGACCAGGACAGAGATACTTAGGCCCGTTCTTCGAAAGCAGCAGCTTCGCAGTGTCTTTTGTGACTCAGTTCTCCCCCCGAGCGGCGGCTCCCTATTATCCGGGAGCCGGCCCATCCCTCCCCGCCTGGTCTGCAGCCCTGTAAGTCCTGCCCAAGATGAGGCTGCGAGCCCCCGGGCCAGGAGGGGCCCAGGCCCGATTCTTCTCATCACCTGGAGGCCTGGTCCTCCGCCGCCTCCGGGGCCAAAGGCCGTCCAGGCCTGCCCGCTGCCCGGCCCTCCAGGAAGGGCAGGGAGGAGAGGGGAGAGGAGGGGGCAGGCGGGAAGGGAGGTGCACAGTTATTGCCAGCGAGCAGAGCACATTCATCCGCCACACGGAAACAGGGCAGCGTGCCTGGCAAGGAGGAGGGAGATTTTCCAGATTTCACCCAGCACACATCGCCCGGGAGTGGGTGGGCAGAGCCCAGAGGAGCAGAGAGGAGGGCCTGGGCGGGAGGGGAGGGAGGCGGCGCGCAATTGTAAGTGACCGTCCCCGCGTCTGTCTGCCCGCCCGGGGTCCATTGTGTCCCAGGCTCTGCCGCCTGCCCGGACCGAGTCAGCAGCATCCTGCCCGGTGGCGGTGGTGGTGGCCCGAGGCCCCAGGAGATCCCCCAGCCCCCAGCCGAGGTGGGGGGTGTCTGCTTCTCCCCCTGCTAAACCCCCTCTCTCTCCCCGCTGCCCACCCCCGCAGGCAACCCGGCTGCCAACTGGCTCCACGCTCGCTCCACCCGCAAGAAGCGCTGCCCCTACACGAAGCATCAGACGCTGGAGCTGGAGAAGGAGTTCCTGTTCAACATGTACCTCACCCGGGACCGCAGGTACGAGGTGGCCCGGCTGCTCAACCTGACGGAGAGGCAGGTCAAGATCTGGTTCCAGAACCGCAGGATGAAAATGAAGAAAATCAACAAGGACCGAGCAAAAGACGAGTGATGCCACTGGAGTTTCGTTTCGGAAACCGGACGGGGAGCGAGAGGGCGAGAGAGAAAGGACGGATCGCCTGTCCCCTTCCTTCTCCCACCCCCGTCCCACCCCAGCCCCCCGCACCCCCTGCACAAAGCGGCCGAAACTCCGGCCCCCATCTCTCCCCCTGGCTAACCTTTCTCAGGCTGGCTCTCGGCCTGCCTACCGCTTTCATGGAGGAGGTATTGTGAGCTTTCCGTTTTTTGTAAAGACAAATAAATAAAATAAAATAAGAAGAAGAAGAAAGAAGAAGAAGAAAGAAGAAGGGGGCATTAGCGCGGATGGCCGTGTGTGCGCTGGCTTGTATATATTTTATAAAACCTACCTGTTCCTGACTTCAAACAGACAAACAAACAAAAACAAAAAAAACTACCTTTTTCTAATGCACAACTGTTGACGGCGGGCTGTATAGATTTTAGTCTGTGTAGTTAATTTAATTTCTTCTTTGTTCGGCAGAGCGATCTGCCTAGATACTTGAACACTGTGTTTTATTGTGGTAATTATGTGTTGTGGTTTTTTTTTTGTGTGACTTAAACTTCTGTGCTGGGTGACGCACCCGTTGTGATTGTGAACGCTAGGATTCAATTTGAACTCAGGTTGTTTATGAGGGGAGACAATTGCATAGGGTATAGCTCGTAGTGGGATTTGTCTTCTGTATAACTAGGCTGTTAACCTTTGATTGTAAATTAGCTGTAAGGATTTCTCAGTGAAAAATAATTTTTTTCTCTCTCTCTCAAGAAAGGGTTCTCTGGGACGCATAGGTTCGTGGTTTTCTCCACTTGGGAAATGCAGGCATTTTAGTTTCACAGGCTCTTATAGACGTGTCTGGTCCATTGTATAGAATCCACATGGGAAAGAAAGAGCAATCAGACCAGCTCGAATATTGTGTTTGCACCAGACAAGCAGGGAGGAAGTTCGGAGCTATACGTGTGTGTGTGCAGAAGGGTTACTACCTATGGTTTATGTTTAATTTTAACGGGGAAGGGGGGGAAAACGATACTGTAATGGAGCTAATTTTATTGATAATAAATTATGCATTGTGGAACTGCCACTGGGCTACGGTAAGTTTGTATTCTGGAAGAATCTGCGGTTTCCGTGGGGCTGAACAGACACTGTATATTTTGCAATAGTTACCTCGAGGCCTACTGACCAAATTGTTTTGTTGGAGATATTTAACTTTTTTGCCAAATAAAATATATTGATGATTTTAAATTTTATTTTATTTTTGCGGGTCGGCTCTTTGCATCTTCCACTGGGGCGGGGGAGGGGGCCTTGACAGTCTCGGGGGTGGGGGGCCGTGCGGGTGGAGGAGGACAGAACCTCAGTTTGGCTCTGCGGGGCTGTGGGGAGCTGGAACCTAAGGCGGGAGCCCCGGCTGCCTCAGGGCCGGCAGCTCAACCGCACCAGCCGCGGAGGCAAGGAGGACGGCGGAGGCGGAAAGCTGGGGAACACGGGGCAGCCAGCGAGGCCGGGTCCCCCACTTTGTGTCCGTTTGCCAGAAGGCCAGGAGGCCTCTGAGGAGCCGGGCTGGCATGGGGGGGAGGGTATCGCTGGCCAGCACCACTGTTTTATCTTGGCCCCCCAAGAATTGCCCAAACGAAGACTGCTGGGCCTTCCCTGGAAGGGGGTGGGGGTGTGGATAGGAGGGGGCAGTGGGATTCCTGAGCTGAGGGCCTGCTTTCTCCCAAGGAGGGAACCGGGAGCCCGATCACCCCAACAATGTGGCTTGGGGAACAGATGTTTGGGAGCCCACCAGCTCTCAGGGCCCCAAGGCCTGCACCCCTGCACCCCCACTGTCCAGTGGGGCTGGCCCCCTGGAGGGGGGGTGCTGGGCCGGTTCCGCGCGCCCCTCCCCGAGAGCACAAGTCCTGGCAGAGGCAGGGCCCAGGCCAGCGAGGAGCCGAGCGCCATAAAAGAAAATGAGGGCTGTTACTGTTTATGGGGTGTAAAGGGCTGCGGGGACCGGCCCAGCCGCGGAGCCCCAGCGCCTTCTGGATGTGACCGGAGGAGGAGGGTTCGGCCTCCTCTCTCCCCCTTTTCTTGCACCCCCCGTCCTCTCCCCCCTCTCCCCGCCCATCCCCAAAGGTATCTGGATTCGGACACGTAAAAGGGGAGCCGGGGCGCCGGGGATGGGGCGCCCTCACCCCCCCACCCCCACGCCGCCGCCAGGTTGGACGCCCTGTGTTGTGGCAGACAGAAGGGACTTCAAAGAATGGGCACGCAGGGTGCGCCATAAAGGCCGGGTCTGCGAACCGTCTGGAATTCGGCCCTTAATGAGTTTACGACTGTCCAGCCCCCATTAAGATTTTCCACCAAAGCCCTTTCATTTGTCTGCTCTGTCTGCGCCGGGAGAGCGGCTGCGGAAACGGCCCTCTTTTATGGGCACGGCCCTCTCGGCCGCGCA
Source organism: Lasiurus cinereus (assembly GCA_011751065.1). Taxonomy (NCBI): domain Eukaryota; kingdom Metazoa; phylum Chordata; class Mammalia; order Chiroptera; family Vespertilionidae; genus Lasiurus; species Lasiurus cinereus. The sequence continues at coordinate 1,607,874 of JAAGEH010000307.1, forward strand.
GATTCCGGGCCCACGCACACCCCCACCCCCAGCCCCCCCGGACCCCCCTACTCCCGGGGACCCGGCCTCGCGGGCTGCGGGAGTGGTGGGGCGCCCGGCCCGCGGGGTGCGGCCGAAGTTCAGGCGCGGCGGCCGGGCTGCAGCGGCGCGGCGCGGCCAGCAGATGGCAGTGTGACTCCACGCAAGAGGCGCGCCCGCCGCCATCTCTCGCCGCCGCCGCCGCCGCCGCCGCCGCCGCCGCCGCCGCGCCGCCCGGGGAGGCTCCTAAGATGTCGACTGGACGCGAGCCTTTCGGGAAGCGGAGCCCCCGATCGGAGAGGGCCCGCGGCGGTGCGTCTCCCCGTCCGGCTCCCACCCGGGGGGACGCCTCCCGGGGAAGCGGGCGAGCGGCCGGCGGCGGGGGCCCAGCCCTGCAGGGCGGCAGCTCCCGGGGGCGCGGGCACCGTCCGGCCCGGGGTCACGGTCCTCGGCCCCGGACGCGCTCGGAGAACCCGGCGGACCGGCGGACAGACAGCGGGACGGACGGCCTACAGCCCCCCCCCTGGACCTGGTGACACCCCCACCCTCCCCCGCAGAGAGGGTGTGTGCAGAAGGCGCAGCCGTGCCCAAGGGCTGGGGCCCGGAGACCCCCAGAGGCTGCGCCCCGGCCAAGGCCCCGGACCCGCACCGGCGGGTGAGCCAGAAGCCGGGGCCTCGGCCGCCTGGAGGACGTGACCACAAGACGAAGCGGCTGGAAGTGGGGGGCGCAGACGTTCTGGGGGGCTGGTCTATGGTGCATGAGGGTCGGGCGGCCGGGTTGCCGAGGAATGGGCCTCCTTGGGGACGGACCAGGCGCCCGCTTATTTTATTCCAAAATAAAGGTGATGTTTAAGATAATTTAAATAAGACTCTAGCTCCAGAATAGGCGCGCCCGTCGCCAAAGCCGCTCCTGCTGCTTCTTCGCCGCTGAATTTCCCGGCAGCGGAGATCCGGAGGCTTCTCCGCATCCTCTGCTGGGGGAGCCAGAAAGAGGGAGGGACCCCAGCAGGCCCATCCTGACCCCCCACTTTGCCCGTCTGGAGCCTTCCAGGAGGCACCCCGAGAGCGAGGATCAGCCCCGGGTGCAAATTGGTTTCCCAGAGAAAAACGCAAAAGCACACAGGACTCTCAGGAGAAGCAGACGGCGCCCGCATTTATTCGGATGGTCACCTCGCTGCCCAGCCCACACAGTGTTTACAGCCGCGTCTCCGCTGGACGGCTGTCACCCGGGGCTGGACGTGGCCTGGCATCTCTCCTCCGGTGGGGTCTGTCCCTCTCCCTCTCCCCCGTCTACACACACACACGTTGGCATCGCAGACACGCGCCTTCGTTACATTTCCTTACATAACCCGCCGATCCACCGCCGCCGACGGCCGGGAGGGTTTGAAACCTTCCCCAGACCTCCCCGGGCGGCGGAGGGGAAGGCCGGTGTGGGCCGCCGCCCATAAACGGCACAGGAGCGGGTCGCCGGCCACTGCTTGTCTCCCCGGTCCTGGAGGAGCCCAGGTAGGTGCAGGCTGGGGTGCCTCCGGGACTGCCAGGCGGAAGGGACCCCTCTTGCCCTTGGCCTGCGGTGTCTGGGAAGCGGCTCTCTCCTGCTCGGCCCCCCGAAAGCCACCAAGAGGAGCCCCCCTGGTAGCCCCAGCTCCTGGCAGTCCTCAGGGATGGACCTGTCCCCCCTGCCACGACGGGGGGCTGCTTTCTGAAGCCCCAGGCGCTGGAGGGGTGCGCACAGAAACCACCGGTTTTCTGCAGAGAAGCCGCCGCAGAGTCCTGGCAGGCTCCATGCGCTGCCCCAGAGCTGGGTGCACCTCCTTGGCTGGATTTACATGTTGAAAACCATCTACCAACAAGAAGTGGGGGGAACCTGGATTGCCTGGCACACGGGGACCCGACCCCCAGCCGGCGGCGGAGGCCCAGGTCTGTATCCCAGGACGGCCGGGCCGGGGAACCGCCGACACGTGCCTGCTGGGGCCGGTGGCCGGGGAGTGTTTCTGTGACTCTGAGCACCCATCCCCCGGCTTTGGGGTGTCTTTTCGGCCAAGCATGTAGGACCCCCAGGGCTGGAGAGCTCGCGGGCACAGAGGCCTTCCGCAGAGCCCGGCTCCGCCTGGCCTTTTCGTTGTAAGAGGCTGCAGCGAAGGCCGGAGGAGCGGGGAGAGGAGCCAGAAACGAAAGGGCGGTTCCGGCCCCCGCGGGACGCGGCCCGGCTGGCTGATGGGGGTCCGGGGAGGCCAGGGCCTTGCGGGAAGGGATCCGGACCGGACCTGCCCTGGCCCCGGCTCAGGGGCAGCGTGGCCTGCCAGGACCGGGCGGACTTGCCCGAGACAAACGCGGGCGGAGAGGAGCCGGTGGCGGGGACTGGCTGGCTGCGCGCTTGGCCAGGGCTGCGCTCCTGCCTGCTCTCCCCGCATCGCTCCTCCGGGCAGGTCCTGCTGGAAACGCCATTGCTGCGTTCGCCAGCCCGCGTCTAGACAGACAGACAGACAGACAGACAGCCGTCCTCGGCCTGAGTCTTTCTCCTCGCATCTTGCAGTGTCACCCGAGGAACAATTTATTGGTCTAACGCGGTCTGACGCCTCCTCTTTGATCTCCTAGCCCCCTTCTTGCTTGTCCCATCTTCCCGGAGCTTTCTGAGGTTTTATTCCCTGCCAGGAACGGAGGCTGTTTGGAATATCTGTGTGTCTTTTCTTCCCTCCCCGAATGTCTGTGTGTCTTTTCTTCCCTTCCCCTGCATTCCCCAAGCAAGACAGCCAGCATCCTCTCCTGCCATAAAGGGGATCCCGGATATTGCCCCCCCCAGGGTCCTTGTACCTCCAGGAAGCACCACCCGGACCCCACCTGCACCTACAGCCCCCACCTCCCCACACCCGCCCCCTGGGTCATCCACGAGGCCAGCACTGGGGCTCCTTCACCTCGGGGTCTGAACACCCCGCCGCCTTTTGTGTTCCCGGGGACCCCCTGAGAGGGCCTGGTGAACAGGGCCGGCCTGAACCCTCAGGAAGCGAGGGGAAGCGCTTTGTACACCAAGCACCAAACTCTATAATTCAGAGGAGAATTTCCGGGGCAATTCCATTGTGAGGTGGGGTTTATGGTGTGCAATAGAGCCGAGCAGTAAAAGGCGTCCTGACCCAGGGGCCAGGCTCCCGGCTCGGCCTGGGCAGTTTACGAGGCGTTTAGGGGGAAGGCTTCGCCCCATCACCCTCAAAGGAGCGGTGAGCAGAGGGGATCTGGGCTGTTCCGGCCGGGCCGGCCGGGGTTGGAGGCCGGGGAAGGTAAGCTCCAAGCGGCGGGGCCTGGATGGAAGGGAGTGTGACTGCTGTGCGCTCCCCTCTCGCTCTTGGGGAGCCCCTCTTTGCAAAGGTGAAGCAGCCAGAGCTGGGGGGGCCTGTGGGAGGGGTCCCCCCCAAGAAAAGGAGACCCAGCGTGGGCCGCAGTTTCGGGTGCCTGGGCCTCCCTCTCTCCTCCCCAAACTGGCTCTACGGCATCTCTGGCTCCGGAGCACGCACGAGGAGCGGAAGGACCCCGGGGTCGGCCGCAGGGAAGGCTCCCAGAAACCTCAGGGTACAAGTGGTACCCGCAAAGCTGCAGGGCCTGGGGCTCCTCCAGGCGGGGGGGGGGGAGACTGCGTCCCACAGCAGCCAGGGAGCCGCCAGGGTGGCTGGGGGGACAAAAGAAATGTCCAGCCGTGTCTGGGGCGGCCAGGGGTCAGGCAGGTGCCCCGGAGCGAACGCACAGAGTCCGAGGGGCCGCAGTGACCGGGAGGAGGGAAGGGGGTCCCACGTGCGTAGATGTGTTGGCAAGTGAGGCCCATGAAGGGGTAGCTACTTCCCCCGCTCCCCTGAGGGCGGACACACAGGGCGCCCTGATTAAGGAGAGGAAGCCGGGAGACCTTGACTTTATTCGAACCACATGGTTCCCGTTTGCAGTGGCCTCCTCGCCGCCGCCGCCGCCGCCGGCCCCGTCTGAACCGGAGTCTCCGGCAGCCGCTGGCGCGCGGGGACCTGGGCCTGGGGGAGCCGCGGGCACACCGTCCATGTCCCCAACGCAGAGACTTGCCCGCGGGGCCGCTCCGGGGCGCGCGGGGTGCGCAGATTCCCGGCCCCCCTCCCTGGGCGGGGTCAGGGGGCAGAGAGGACCCGCAGGCCGGCCCCGCGCAGCCTCGGCAGGCCCGGCGCCCGGGCTGGGGGCGGTGCGCGGGGCCCGGCGGAGCCGCGCGGGTGCCCTCTCCCCCGCAGGGACGCGCGCCCCCGCCGGGCCCCCCGCGCGGGCAGGTTCCGGGGGGCTCCCGGCCGGCGCCCTCTCCCCTTCTATTCTAGCGGCCGCGGGCCCCGCGGAGCCAGACCACCTGTGAGGGCGGCGCAGATTGGCCGCGGCGGTCATGTGGGCGGTCACGTGCTGCGGCGAGCTCCGTCCAAAAAGAAAATGGGGTTTGGTGTAAATCTGGGGGTGTAATGTTATCATATATCACGCTACCTCGTAAAACCGACACCGAAAGCTGCCGGACAACAAATCACAGGTCAAAATTATGAGCTCCTCGTATTATGTGAACGCGCTTTTCAGCAAATACACGGCGGCGGGGGCCTCCCTGTTCCAAAATGCCGAGCCGACTTCTTGCTCCTTTGCGCCCAACTCGCCGAGGGGCGGCTACGGGGCGGGCGCGGGCGCCTTCGCGTCCCCCGTGCCGGGCTTGTACAACGTCAACAGCCCCCTGTACCAGAGCCCCTTCGCGCCCGGCTACGGCCTGGGCGCCGACGCCTACGGCAACCTGCCCTGCGCCTCCTACGACCAGAGCCTGCCCGGCCTGTGCGGCGACCTCGCCAAAGGCGCCTGCGACAAGGCGGAGGACGGCGCGCTGCACGGGCCCGCCGAGGCCAGCTTCCGCATCTACCCCTGGATGCGGTCCTCAGGTAGGCGCCCCGGGGCCGGGGTCCGGGGTTCGGGGTGCGGGGCCGGGGGCCGGGGGCCGGGGGCGCGGGGCTGGAGCGAGCGGGGCGCTGGAGGCGGCGGCGGAGAGCGGGCGGGCGGGCGGGCGGGCGGGCAGGAGGCCCCCCGGCTTCTGGCGGCGCTGCCTCTCTGGTTCTAATTAGAGGCGAGGCGCCATAGCGTGGAGAAGCCGTGGCATTGTATGTAAATGAGGCCCATAAAACTTTTTATGGCCCAATTAATGGGTTCCATCCTCGTAAATTTATTTAACTCCGTGGGCCGGGGGATTTTTTTTTTTTTAACGTGGAGTTTGTTTGCTCGCTGTTCTCTCTGTTTCGCTCTCCCTGGCCCTTCTCTCCCTCCCTCCCTCCCTCCTCCTCCTCCTCCTCTTCTTCCTTCCAGCCTGGTTTTTCTTTCTCCAAATCGGGGAGAGCTCCCCGCACCCCCACCCTCCCCATACCCCGGGCCAGGAGCCCGTTTTCCAGGCGGGGCTGGAGGGGCTGGAGCGGGGACCGAGGGTCCTGGAATGGGGGCGCGGGCTGCTAGGGACGGAGGGGGCCCCTGGAGTGTGGGCTGCCCAGGGTCGCCTGCTGGCCTCGCCCGCCCGTCAGGGGAGCGGCCCCGCGGGGCTTTGAATGGCCAAAGCGGGGCGTCTCCGCCTCGCCCGCACTCTGCGCTTACCGCTCCCCTTTGTCAGGGGCAGGCAGGACATTGTGGGAGCCTAGCCGGCTGGAAAGCGCGGCCGCAAAGTTGGGATCCTGCGCCCCCTGCTCCTCGGGGAGCTGCCTGCGCGTCTAGCGGGGCGATGGGGGTCTTCCCCCGAGGCGCCTCGCTCCTCCCCCAGCTCAGAGCGGGGCGCCGGGGAGCGCGCCCCGCGGGGTCCGGGTCCCCCGGAGGAAGAGGGCCGAGCTGGGCGACGGTGGCCTGAGGCACACCCCGTCCTGACCCCGGTCCCCTCCGCTGGCCTGTCCGTGTGTCCGTGTGTCCCCCCGTCTGCTTGCAGGGCCCGACAGGAAGCGGGGCCGCCAGACCTACACGCGCTACCAGACGCTGGAGCTGGAGAAGGAGTTCCACTTCAACCGCTACCTGACCCGCCGCCGCCGCATCGAGATCGCGCACGCCCTGTGCCTGACCGAGCGCCAGATCAAGATCTGGTTCCAGAACCGGCGCATGAAGTGGAAGAAGGAGCACAAGGACGAGGGCCCGGCGGCCGCCGCAGCCCCGGAGGGGCCGGTGCCCGAGGCCGCAGCCGCCGCCACCGCCGCCGCGGACAAGGCCGAAGAGGAGGAGGAGGAGGAGGACGAGGACGAAGAGGAGGAGGAGTGAGGGGGCCGCCAAGCCGGGCCCTGGGCTGCACCAGACAGTCCGGGAAGCGTCTTTAGAGACTCGTCGGTTTTATTTACAAAAGTTGAAAAATAAAAAGAAAATGTAAAAAAAAAAACAAAAACAAAAACAAACAAAAAAAAATACCCCAGTCCCCAACCTGTACCCCAACTACCCCATTATCCACTCCAATTCCCAACGTTCTTGGACAGCAGCTGCCTAGACTGGGTCCCTTTGGGGGGATCCCCTCTGCCTCAGAGGCTCCCCCCCCAGCAGACACACCTCCCCCCACCCCCCATCCCTAGGCCGGCTGGCTCTGCGCTGGCATGGCTAAAATACTACCTAGCACAGGCCTCAGAGAGAGGCACCCCAAACTACCTATGGGCCCAGCCCAGTGGGTCTCCACTCCCAGGAAGCCCAGAGTGTCCCCACACTGGCAGACACCCAGCACCTCCCTCCAGGCCCAGGACCTGACTCTCAATACTACCTACTTGTCCCAAACTACCTATTTTTGTGCTCGCTGGCTCGCCTGCTACCTAGTGCCGGCCCCTCGAAGGCCAGGCCCCTGCTGCTGGTGGCTGGCGGCCTCTGGGGTCCCTGAGGCTGTGCTGAGAAGGTGCTGGGGTCCGGGGACCAGGGCATTGGCTTCTATTTAAATTGAAAAAAAATAATATATTTATTCCAAAGCATTCTAAGTGCTGCAACCTAGCATCCCTCTTTTTTGTGGCCTGGATATTCCAAGTTCAGGCCCGTCACCCCCCCCCCCCCCACCCCACTTCTGGAGGGGAGCATTCCCGAGCTAGCTGCAGGTTTCTGAGTTAGCTGCTGCTTAGTAGGACTGCAGAGATGCTCCCAACCTCCCTGCCCACCGTGTCCTACTGCCCAGATACTGTTGAATATGTACACCCTGACTTTTCCTACAATAGCAAATACTGTATATTTGAACAAGATTTTTTTTTTGTCATTTATATGGTCTTGGAGCTCATCTGTAAGGCAATGTCTTGACTGGGGAAGGATGTGTCCATGGGGTGACCTTGTAGCATGGCGTGTTGTCTTGAGCTAACTCGGTAGCAGGTGGGGAGAGCCGATGCCCTCCCCGGTGCCCTTCATCTCCCGTGTTGTCCTGCGTCCCCCTCGTCCCTCTCCGCTCTAGCCGCGGGTTCCAGGAACAGGAAGGTCTGCTTTCCGTCTCGCCCAGCTAACCGTGTTTTATGTAACAGACAAATAAAGATGCTTGATGACAAAGAAATTTGGACTGCTTCCTCTGGGGAGGGAGGCCAGGGAAGGGGGTTCGGTAGGGCTGGAGAGCCGGCCGGGGCTGTGTGGGGGTTCACAGGGGCTGTGGGGAGGCAGAAGCCGAAGGACAGATAGGGCCCCAGAGCCGGGTGTCCGTGAATTGGTGTGAGCGCCTGTCGCGTTCCTTCTTGTGTGGGTGTGGATAGGTACGCGTGTAGCTCTTTTCGTATATGTATGCCTGCGTGTGTCTGTGTGTATTTTTATGCCCCCAATTGTATGTATTTCTGTGCCTGTAATTGAGCGAACGTGTTTCTGTGTGTGAATAATTTGCGTGTATTTGTGTCCGTAACCGAGTGTCTGCGTTTCGGAGTGCCCCGGTTGTATGTGTGAATTTCTCGGGGTGAAGGTTTTTTGTCTGGTTTGTGTGTGTGCCCACCAGCATCTTCCGGCTACCTCGGAAACGGAATCTCCTATAGGTACCTTCTATCCTATGAACCTTCCTTTTTTTAAAAAAAACAAACCCACCCATAAATTCCAAGAGCGAATGCAAAATTCAAAATCTGCTCTTGAAGGCTGTGGGGTGGGCTCGCCAAGGGGTATCACCCTGCGACGGATCCCCGAGAATTTTCCACGAGCCCTGAACCTGGGCTGGGAGGTGGAAGTCAGGGTCTCTGCGGCGGCCCCGACCCGCCTGCAGGCTAAGCCAGGGGCTGCGAGCCCCGCAGAGCGGCGGGGCAAGGGCAGGGGCAGGGGCAGGGCCCGCAGACCCGCTGCCAGCCCGGGTGGGGTGCTGGGTGCGGGGAAGGATGCGGGCAGGGGCCGGGGCGAGGGGCGGTGGGGACCGCAGAGAGCTGGGGGGCGGCCGAGGACCTGGGCCGCAGGCTCCTGCCGGGGCTGGGCCCCCCTCCGGATGGCTCTCGGCATAAAACCGGGCTCGGCTGGCTCTGCAAAACCTGGGGCGGCTTCGGTGGTAAGATGGCGCCGCTGTGAGAGCTGCCTCCTCTTGGAGATGGGGAAAGGGTCATAAATCCGTTGTTGTTTATGAAAATTTACAACTTTGCAATACAACTTTATGAGTTGTTCGGCCCTTCCATTGGCCGTCGTCGGTCATGTGGATGGCAACCGTGAACATGAACTTTTTTATAATTTCCCTTGCGAGAATAGAGCTGCATTCTTGTGCTCCGCTCCGTCCTGCCTGCTTCGCAGCTCTGCCTTCCCACCGGCTCCGCCGCGCTTTGTCCGGCCATGGCGAGCCAGGCGAGGCCCCGGGCCGGCCGGGCCCGGCCCTTCCCGGTGGAGGTGGGGTGCGCCCGGCTCCCCACGCGGCGGCGGCCTCTGCCACTCGCACCCTGGCCGGTTCCCGGCGTCCTCTGGCACCAGGAAGGAGGGCGATCCGTCTGCCCGGGCTGCCCCGGCGGCGACAGCTGTCAGCGGGGCCGGAGCTTCTGGGAGCCGCCATCTGAAGGTGAGACATGGGGGGGGGGCGGGGGGAGACAGGCGCAAAGGTGGTGAGCTGGCCGCCAGCGCAGGCGGCGGGGCGAGGGCACGGGGCTGGCTTTGGAGAGGGGCATGTACCCATCACAGACACAGACACACAGACACACACACACACACACACACACACACACACACCCTCGCTCGCGCTCCCTCCCTCCTCTCTCTCTGGCTCCCGGTGGCCGGGGATGCCCGCCTTGCGCCCGTGGCACCGCGCCCTGGCACGGCCGCACAAGCCCCAGCTCCCTCCCTGCCCCAGCGCCCTGGCCTGGCCCCAGAGGGCCTGGCCTTGCACCCTGCGCTCCCCCCACCCCCACCCCCATCCCACCCTTTCCTCTCGGGTTTGGGTTTTTGTGTTGTTGGTTTTTTTTTTTTTCCTTTTTTTCATTCATGACCCAATTGGTTCGGTTGATCCCCCAACGACTGGGGGCAGCTCCCGACCTGGAAAGGTGGGGCGAGCTGCGGGCCCAGTGCCCGGTGGACTGGCGTCTCCGATCCGCCCCGCACCTTCCACCCGCTGGGAGGTGGTTTGCGGGGAGAGAGGTGGGAGGAGGGGGTGCGGGATCAGCAGACGACTTACGAATGCGGCCGGCGTCCTCGGCGGCGGGTCGACTGCCTCCCTCCACGCGGCTGGGCGAGGGGCGCGGCGCCCGGATCGCGGGGGGCGGGCAGGGCGCGGGCGGGGATGCTGCGCGGGAGGGAGGAGAGGAGAGGAGGGGGTTAATGTCTGGGTGCCGCTTGGCGGGAAGTTTCGGCGGAGTGCGGTGACGGCGAGGGGCAGGGCCCCCCGCGCCGGGGCGATAGGGGGACCCCCCACCCCCTCCCCGGCCGCGGCGCCGCGGGGCCGGCCGCCCCGGGCCCTCCTGCGGGAAGCGCGGAGGGGGCGGCGGAGCCTCCCCGGCGGAGGCGCGCGGGGGGCCGCGGGGCTCGCGGAGGCGGCGGCCCGATCGCGGTGGGGCCGGGGAGCCTGGGGCCGGGTCTGCCCCCCCCGAGAGCTTGCTGGGACAGAACCCCCGAAACCGCCCCGAGGCTGCGGGCCGAGTTCTTTTTGTTTGGGGTGTCGGCTGTGGACGGTTTCCCACCCGCAGAGGCCACCTCGGTGCGCGTGAGATAACGCCGGAGGCGCGGCGGAGGCTCGGGGCGCCCGCGGGCACGGTGGGTGCACTCGGGGCGCCCCGGGCCGGAGGAAGCGGCGCCCTGGCACGGCCGGGCCGCGGGCGGCCTGAGCGCGGCGGCCGCGGCCCATTATTTATCGCGCCCGGGCCCGGCGGCTCGCTGCTGCCACGCTGTGGCCGTCGCCGGGACCGCCGCCGCCGCAGCCCCGCGTCGTGCAGCCCGGCGGGCGCGGGGAGTGCGCGGGCCCCATCACAGACTCCCCGGCAGGCCGTGGAGAGGGGGGCGAGGGAGGGCCGAAGGGGCGGTCTCCCCGGGCCTGCCGGGCCGGGAACCTCCCCCGTCCCGGCCACCGGACGGGAGCTGGACGCCCGGCGGGACTCGGGCTCCCCTCCCCCCAGCACCATGGAGACTGGTTGCACAGGCCGCCTGGCACGTCATGGCTGCTTCTGTCCAAACTGCGCGTCCGAAGGCGCCCGGGGGGGCGCACGCTGGTTTGGGGAGCTCAGCGCTTTGCGATTTTGAGATCACAGAGACCCCCTGGTCGCCTGCGGCCTGCGGGCCTGGCTGACCCCGAGGCGGACGGGGGGCCGTGGCCAGGAAGGCGGGCTGTGGGTCCAGGCGAGAGCCCCTGAGCGGTGAGCGCAGGCCGCACCTGGGCGCTGTGGGCTCCAGCCTGGGCCAGTGATGGGGGTGGAGGAGGCGGCCGTTCAGGTTCGCCCCACACCGGCTGGCCGTCCTCCAGGCTGGCCGAGGTCAAGGAGCTCAGTGGGCAGCCCCGGGAAAGGGCGGATTGCGGGGGCCCTGCTCGCCATCCTGTCCCCCGTGGAGAGCAGCTGAAAGGTAAGTGGACTTTCTGTGTGGCTTTGACCGAGAAGAGACCCTGGTGGCCATTCTCACCATCCCAGTAAAGGTCCCTCCACCGTCTGGGGCTCCTGTTCTTGCCTGAGTGTCTCTCTCTCTCTCTCTCTCTCTATATATATATATATATATATATATATATATATATAATGTACAGTCACTGGTTGGAGAAATATATTTGGGCGGCTGCCAACATGATATGTACCAGCCTTGACTACCATGCGGATATTTTAGTGTAATATATATTCTTTCATCCGAGTGCCTATAGAAACTAGAAATATAATGTTTTGTTTCTGTGTTTTGGCTCTTAGCTGGGAAAAATCAAATTCTCTTGGTGGCTGGGGTCATTACTAGGTTGAGGATCCGGGTCAAACCATAACAAATAATAATAAGAGCAGCAAGCTGCCTCCAGCCCCAGCATTGTGCGGGACCTGGAGGAGAAAGCAGAATTATAAATGTAATCATTTATCAACATCTCCAAACTGTGTGGGTTTTTTAATATATATATATCTTACATCATACCCCGCTTGAAATCCCTGTCCTCTGGTGGTCTTGGTTAAGAAACAATAATTCAAACACGATTTTCTTGGAACATAGCTTTAAAAAAGAATTCCCTTAAAAATCCTTGGCTCGTGAGTTTTTATTTTCGTCAGTCTAATTTTTTCCCCGAAGAAATGCAAGGGGAGTGTACATTTCAACCCTGCCCTGCCAGGCCCTGATTTATATATGCAAAGGAGAAACTTTCCCAGCTGGGATTGACTGGGGTGCACAGCCCCCAGAGGGGGGCAACAGCCGCTTTCAGGGGTGCACCCTACGCTCTGTGCACCTAACTAACCTGAGCCTAGTATTTCCCCCCCACCCCCAGTTTTTTCCCTTTGGGGGAAGTAAGGGCAGGGGGCGGGGAAAGAATTAAAGAGCAAGGAAGAGATTAAGAAAATCGTTTCCAGATTCCTAAGGGGCATCACCACCCCCCAAGTACTGGACCCCCTTCTCTTCATTTGCCAGAGTTTTTACAGAGCTTATAATCACCCTCTGGGAATTCAACCAAATCATATAAATAGTCCTTCTTCCATCTCCACACAGAATTGAGGATTTTAAAGCTAATTCAAGGGGGGTTTTACAAGCCCTCAAAATACAGTCGTAAAAATGCCATTGGGGGGAAAAATCACATTTTACAAAACGAGACTGGCCCACGCGCTGTAAAAGTCAACTTTCTCCCCGGCACAGCTCTGGGGCCAGGCAGCAGTGCGGACAGGCTTTTCTGGTTCTGTTTGGGGGAGGCCAGGCCTGGGGCGGCCACAAAAACCTTTCAGAGGGTTTCCTGGGGCTCCCTAGACAGCTCGGCCTGACCCGTCCCAGGAAAGAGGACCCACCCCAGGACAGGGTGGGCACCCCAGACACCACGCACATCCATTGCCCTGCAGCCTCGGGCCTAGGCTCGCCTAGGCGAGCCGCCCTCTCAGAGCGACGAGGCCAGGCACCCTGGGTCCCCGGAACCTCTGGGCTGGGGACAGGGATGCCCTAGCTGGATCTGTCTCAGCGCTGAGCGGTCCAGGTGGTGGAGGGCGACTCCCTGGGCTCTGTGCCAGGGGAGCAGGTACCCAGGGCGGGCAGTGTGTGTGTGGGGGTGGCTGCAGAGCTCAGTCCAAGGCCATGGCTCCGGGGGTCCCTCTCCGGGAGCAGCCAGTGGTTTCTGGCCTCTCGGTTCCTGGGTTCAAAGGCGGAAAGGAGCCGCACAGGTTGTGGGGTGCTTTGAGGCGAGGCAGCCGCTGGCCTTCAGAGGGGAGGGAGCCGGGGGCTCGAAGAAGCCCAGTTGTAGGGGGAGGAGGCGCCGGCGGGTGGGAGGCCACCTCTGGCCGCGGCCGGTGGGCTCCAGGTGAGGCTCCCGCCCTCTGCGGCTGCAGGCCCGAGCCGGCTGGCCGTGGGCACGGGAGGAGGAGGAGGAGGAGGAGGAGGAGGAGGATGCAGCGAGTCCTCAGGCGCACGGTGCGCGGCTCGGAGCTCGGGCCTGGCGTCTCGCAGAGCCCGTCCCCCAGCTCGGGACCCGCACCCCCGGGCAGGGGGGTGCGGGGGGAGGGGCAGACTCCACCCCGGCCGGGAGGGCCGGCCGCCCAGAGCTGAGCCCCACCGGTCACCGCCCCTCCGGGCGCGCGGGGCTGTCAGGTTTCCTGTTTGGAGAGAAAAACCAGCCACATCCAACGCGGCGCGAGGGGAGGCGGAGAGCGCGGGCCTGGCGGGGCCTGGCGGGGCCTGGGGGGCTTTGGGGGGGGCCTGGCGGGGCCCGGGCGCCCCGACCCCGCTTCCCCAGGCCGTGCCCGCCGCCGGCGGCGGGGAAGGGAGCGGGCCGGCCGGCTGTGCGCGCCCATCAATCTGCCGGCGGGCGGCGGGCGGCGGGCGGCGGGCTGGGGGCTGTTTGTAACTTTGCTGCCTCGGTCGCCGCGGTCCCCGGGGAGCGGGCTCCGGCGCTCGCTCCCATTGGCCGCCGCCGCGTCAGCTGGTGCGATTTGCTGCTGTCGCTTTTGGCGTCCGGCCATCCAGAAACAAACCAGTTCGATGACTACTAATAGTTATAGCCAGATGTACTAATACACAACAAATCACGGTCCTGCGGAGGGGCGCGCCAATGAGTTCCTATTTCGTGAATCCCACTTTCCCCGGGAGCCTGCCCAGCGGCCAGGACTCCTTCCTGGGCCAGCTGCCCCTCTACCCGGCCGGCTACGACGCGCTGAGGCCCTTCCCGGCCTCGTACGGGGCGTCGGGCCTCCCGGACAAGACGTACCCCTCACCTTGTTTCTACCAACAGTCCAACTCGGTCCTGGCCTGCAACCGGGCGTCCTATGAGTACGGGGCCTCGTGTTTCTATTCCGACAAGGACCTCGGGGGCGCCTCGCCCTCGGGCGGTGGCAAGCAGAGGGGCCCCGGGGACTACCTGCCCTTCCCTCCCGAGCAGCCGTACAAGCCCGACAGCGGCGGCCCGCCGCCCGGCAAAGGCCTCCAGGAGGAAGGCGCCGACCGGAAGTACGCGAGCCCCGTGTACCCCTGGATGCAGCGGATGAACTCCTGTGCGGGTAAGGCATCTCCCTGCAGCGCCCTCCCCCCTGGAGCTGGAGGGAGAGGGGGGCAGGGAGGGAGGGAGGGAGGAAGGAAGGAAGGAAGGAAGGAAGGAAGGAAGGAAGGAAGGAAGGAAGGAAGGAAGGAAGGAGGGAGGGGGAAATAGGAGGAAAGAATGGACAAAGTTTCTTGAGCTTTAAGAAAAAGAGATTAAATTGAAAACACCAACCCATTCCCCATGGAGCCATCCAGCTGAGGCCGAGTGAAGGCAGGGCTCTAGTGTCCACGTAAGGTGACACCTGAGAGGGGTGTGTGTATGGGGGGGGTCATGGCTCTGTGAGCCCCAAGATAGGGGCAAAGTAAAGAGACAGCCAGGCTGGGTGGGAGGGAGCTCCCACCTACCCTGCACCCTGGAGGCACCCAGCTCAGATCCCCACGCCCAGATGGCCTCTGCACCCCTCCCTGGTGATCCCCTTCCCCTGCCAGCCCCTCTCCTTTCTGCCCTTCACCCACTCGCCCAGAAAGAGGCCCTTCGTGAGCCTCTTCTCCCAGGGTCACCCCAAAGCCTGGGCGGGCCACCTCCCCAGCTGCAGCGTCTCCTCTCTCTCTCCTCCCTCTCCTCCTCCCACTTCCACTCGACTGCTCACTTACGGCCCACTTCTGCCTCCTTCCAAGACCCTGCCCGCCTCACAGACACTCCGCTTGGAGGGAGCCCCCACCCATGGGGCCCTTTGGCACCAGAACAAATAGCCCCTCACAGCCCTGCATTTCCAGGAACCCCAGATGGCCCACCGCTCCCTCTCTCTGCCCCTCGTTCCCCAAAACTCCACAGGGAATCCTCGGAGCAGGACAGTGCCCAATGCGGATTTTAAAACTTACAGTGTTTTGCTTTAACATCCACCTTTTTTATTTTTTATTTTTTTTTCAAGGAAGCTTTGCCCTTCTCAGATGGGGCCATACCATTTGGGGGGATTTGCAAAGACCTGAGAAGCCTGACCCTTCTTAATTCCCCCCCAAAAAAGCACGTTGGGTGCTTCACCAGCCACCCTGGGATGCCCGGCCCCAGAAACCTCTCCACCCACATCCCTCTGTGGTCGCAGTGTCTCTGCCCTCCTCCTGGGGTTCCACACCCCCACCCCCAGACACACACACACACACCGCACTCGCACAAAACACGACTCGGGTGCCCCACATTAATAATGCCCGTTATATTTTTTGGGTTGTAATTTTTTTTTTTTTTGGTATGGAGCAGGTTTAAAAAAAAAAAACAATAGCTTCCCACCCCAAGCCATTTTAGGTGGCACATAATCTCGCTTGGCCTGAAATAATCTCCTCCCCATCAGAAGGCTTTGGGCCCAAGACAGCGGGCCGAGGGCAGAGTGCCGGCGGGTGGAGTCCAGCCAGGGGCTGGGGGTGCGGGGTGCACTGTCTCGGCTGCCCAGATGCAGGCTCACGGGCGCCCGGTCCTCTCTCTCTGCCCGCAGGTGCCGTGTACGGGAGCCACGGGCGCCGAGGCCGCCAGACCTACACGCGCTACCAGACGCTGGAGCTGGAGAAGGAGTTCCACTTCAACCGCTACCTGACCCGCCGCCGCCGCATCGAGATCGCCAACGCGCTCTGCCTGACCGAGCGCCAGATCAAGATCTGGTTCCAGAACCGGCGCATGAAGTGGAAGAAGGAGCACAAGCTCCTCAATTCCAGCCAGCCCGGCGGGGAGGAGGCCGAGGCCAAAGCGGGCGAGTAGGCGCCGGGCCGGGACCAGGCCAGCGGCGGAACCTCCCTCGGCTTTGCTCCCTCGCCTTCGCCTGCTCCCCCACCTTTCTCCCTGCCTGCTGCCATCTGGGGGGGAGCTGACCCAGCTTCAGGGGAGCCCGGAGCTTTGCAAACGCCCGAGCATTTATTTCTGACCAAAAAAAAAAAGAGGCAACAACATAAAAAAAACAACAACAACCAACAACACACACACACACACAGCCCATCCCCGCGGCGGCGGCGCCGGGCGCACGGCACACACCGCCGGCTCCGGATCCCGGCGCGCGCCCCACAGTCGCCCCTGGCTCTCGGGTAGCGCCTCGGCTCGCCTCTGGCCCGGCGCTGGGGGCTGCTGGAGAGGAGAGAACCCCGGGACGCACCCGCTTTCGCTGTCTGGGCATTTGGGCCCCCGCGGCCCGGAGGAGGGCACCACCCAATGGACTCTGGCCACTGCAAAGAGGGGACCTGAAAGGCGGGGACCCCGGCACCGCGGCGGCCTCCCAGGCCGCCCCCAGACGGGAAGGAGCTCCGGGAACAAAGGCCCCCCGCCCCCAGGGAACAAAAGCCGCCCGTGGAAGAGCAGCCGCCGCCGCCGCAGCCCGAGCGCGGGTGGAGCTGTGCGGCCGGGAGCGGCCGGCCTCCCGAAGGCTCCGGACTCGGCCCTCCGGCTCCTCGCCTCCGACCGACCGTGCGCGCGTGCCCACAGCGCTTTGGGGACCCGAGGAAGGGGGCCCCCGGGGCCGCGGGGAGCGGCAAGAAGCCTGGTTTCCCGCCGGCCAGGGGCGCCCGCGACGCAGGGCCGCGGGCGGGGAAACCCTCCCGGCCTCGCCGCCGCCGTGTCTGTGCTTCACTCTCCTCTCCCAGGACCGGGAGCAGAGCGACGGGGGTCCCGGCGCGGCCTGGCAATGCCGCTCCCCTCCGCGCCCTCGGTTTCCTCCTGGAGGTCTAAGCAACACCCCCACCGCGGGGCCCCTCCACCGCCAGCATCCCCGCACCCCAGCAGCTCCTGTAGCTGCGGGGAGCCCGGGCCCCCTCTCTGGGTTCACCTAGAACCCCTTCCGACTGGGGGACCCGACTGGCTCGGGGAGGGAAACAAACCAACCAAAAAAGAGCCAGCGGTGAAGATTCTCCGGGCTGGAGCCTTACAGCCAAGCAAATAGCAAGCTCGGGACGCGAGAAGCCACATTCACGCGGGAGGAAAAGCGAGCCCGGGGTGGCCAGGGTGTGCGCGGCGTGCGACCTCGCCTCGGAGGGGACGCGGCACCAAAGCGACCTTTTAACAGACGCCTGTCATGCAAGCGCGGCCGGGTGGCCGTCCCTCCTGCCCTCGCCAAACGCGCGCGCACACACACACACACACCCCCGGACAGAGCCGCAACGGCAGGATTTATTTCTCCGGGTGCCTGGATGGCTTGCCCCCCGCTCCCCCGAAGGTGATCTCGCTATTTTCAAATTTCAGAGCCGCCGGCGGGACGGGCAGCGCCGACCCCAACCTCGACATCCACCTCTAAGAGGGGCGTTGGCGGCGTTGGCGGCGGGGGAAATAAAAGTTGTGCCGAATAAAACCCCAGCCGCCCTCTCCCCCGCGGCCCTCTGCGCCCTCGCCGGGCACGCGATCGGCAGCTGACGGCCTCGCCATCGGCACATCCTAATGGAACTGCGAGGGAAATGCAATAATTTTGCCATAATGGGCCGTAACCTCAATTCGACCCCGGCTCCTGGCAGCCCCGGGTCGGAAGCGGGGCGATGAGCCCGGCCTCCAGCGGGTGGCGCTCGAGTCCGACTGAACGGCGGCGGCGGGCGGCGGGCACGCGCCCCGGGGCGCGCGCCCCACCCCTCTCGCCTCCACCCAGCTCCCCCATTAGTGCACGAGTTTACCTCTAGAGGTCATCAGGCAGGATTTACGACTGGACAACAAAAGCACGTGATTCGAAGTCGTACCCCATATTTGGGTGCCTACGTAGGAGGGAACCAAGTACATGTCCCAGTCATTTCCATAATTCATCATAAATTGTGCAAGGGTGCTATAGACGCACAAACGACCGCGAGCCACAAATCAAGCACACATATCAAAAAACAAATGAGCTCTTATTTTGTAAACTCATTTTGCGGTCGCTATCCAAATGGCCCGGACTACCAGTTGCATAATTATGGAGATCATAGTTCCGTGAGCGAGCAATTCAGGGACTCGGCGAGCATGCACTCCGGCAGGTACGGCTACGGCTACAATGGCATGGATCTCAGCGTCGGCCGCTCGGGCTCCGGCCACTTTGGCTCCGGGGAGCGCGCCCGCAGCTACGCGGCCGGCGCCAGCGCGGCGCCCGCCGAGCCCAGGTACAGCCAGCCGGCCGCGTCCACGCACTCGCCTCCGCCCGACCCGCTGCCCTGCTCCGCCGTGGCCCCTTCGCCCGGCAGCGACAGCCACCACGGCGGGAAAAACTCCCTGGGCAACTCGAGCGGCGCCTCGGCCACCGCCGGCAGCACCCACATCAGCAGCAGAGAGGGGGTTGGCGCGGCGTCCGGAGCCGAGGAGGACGCCCCCGCCGGCAGCGAGCAGGCGAGCGCGCAGAGCGAGCCGAGCCCCGCGCCGCCCGCCCAGCCCCAGATCTACCCGTGGATGCGCAAGCTACACATAAGTCATGGTAAAGCCGGCCTTTCCCGAAACCCACGCGGCCGCGGGGGCGCGGCTCCCGTCCCCCTCTCTCTCTCTCTCTCTCCCCCTCACCGCCCTCTCTCCCCGCTCTCTCCTCCGGCCCCGCGGAGCCTCTCCCCGCCGGCCTCCTTCCCTGCCTTCCTCCATCCTCCTCCTCCTGCTCTTCGCAGCCCTCTGCGCTCTCGGGGTGGGGGAGGTGGGGGGCCGGGGGAGCCGCTGGAGAGGCCAGTGTAGACGTGGAAAGGGTTGGGGTGGTGGTGGGGGGGGGGGAGGAGGCGAAAGGAGAAAAGCCAGGTCGAACCCCAGCGCCCCGGAACGCGCTCCCGGGTCAGGCCGGCCACGCAGGGCGCAGAGGTGGAGGCTGGCAGTCGGGGCTGTGAATCGGGCTTGTCAGGGCGGATAATTTATGAGGAGGGCGACGCTGGGGGAAACGGCGTTACTAATTAGAGCCCCCGAAAAAAAGGGGCTTGGGGGGGGGAATAGCCCCTTGCGAGAGCCCGGCGGCGGGACTCTGAAGTTGGGGGGCAGGAGGCAGAGCAGGAAAAGGAAAAAGGGGGAGAAAAAGAAAGCAGGCGCCCCGAGCCGTGCAGGCTGGAGCCGGCCGCGGCTCCCGGGGCGCGGGCACTGCAAGGCAGAGCGATCCCGAGTCCGCGGGGCGCTCCGCACAGGGCCCTGCGCCGGGTGGGCGGCGGGGCGGCCGCCTGCAAGGGCTGTGCCCTCGCCTCGGGGCCTCGGGGAGGAGAGGGGCCGGGGAGGGGAGAGCGAGGCATCCTCCTCGGGGGCGCAGCTCCAGCCTCCGAGGGCCTGATGGTTTTTCCCCGAATCCAAATCGCATTGTTTTCGGTCTAGAAAGGAAGAGGGAAGGAAATCGGGGTGGGGAGGGGGGGCGAGGAGGGACGACTTGTTGAGCGTTTTCCTCTCCCGATCCCGGCTCCGGACCCCGGCGCTGGCGGCCGGGGGGGTGGCCGAGGAGCCGGTGGCTAAAGCGCTGACTTTTCTGTTGCAGACAACATAGGCGGCCCGGAGGGCAAACGGGCCCGGACGGCCTACACGCGCTACCAGACCCTGGAGCTGGAGAAGGAGTTCCACTTCAACCGCTACCTGACCCGCCGGAGGAGGATTGAGATAGCCCATGCTCTTTGCCTCTCCGAGAGACAGATTAAAATCTGGTTCCAAAACCGGAGAATGAAGTGGAAAAAAGATAATAAGCTGAAAAGCATGAGCATGGCGGCGGCGGGAGGGGCCTTCCGCCCCTGAGTGTTTGCGCGTGTTAAAGTACTGAGCAGTATTAGCGGAGCCCCCCGCGTAGTGTCAGTACTAAGGTGACTTTCCGAGACTTCCCCGTGTTCCTTCTGTGAAGAAGCTCCCCCCCCACCCCCCGTTCTCGTTGCCCCGAGTCATCTTTTAATCATGAGCCTGTTTATTGCCATTAGAGCGCCTGTATAAGTAGATCTGCTTTTCTGTTCATCTCTTTGTCCTGAATGGCTTTGTCTTGAAAAAAAAAATAGATGTTTTAACTTATTTATATGAAGCAAGCTGTGTTACTTGAAGTAACTATAACAAAAAAAAAGAAAAGAGAAAAAAAACACACAAAAAAGCCCCCCCCTCCGACCTCGTTTAGTGCCAATGTTGTGTGTTGCACTCCAGTTGTTTAACTGTGCATGTGAGTGGAAGTGTTCCTGTCTCAATAGCTCCAAGCTGTTAAAGATATTTTTATTCAAACTACCTATATTCCTTGTGTAATTAATGCTGTCGTAGCGGTGACTTGATGAGACACAACTTAACTTGTTTGACGTGTAGTGACTAGTGACTCTGTGACGAAAACTGTGACTCCGAGCGGTGTGTCCCTGCGTGCCTTTGTAGGACCCTTTGCACGAACTCTGGAAGTGGCTCTGATAAGTGCAGCTTCAGTGATGTATGTTTTTGTGAACAAAGTTACAAATATTGTCCAAGTCTGGCTGTTTAAGCAAACTGTGATCAGCTTTTTTTTTTTTTGTATTTGTTTTTAAGGAAAAAAAAATACTGACTGGAAACAAACAAAAAAAAATAAACTTTCTATTGTAAGTTCTCTTGGTCTGGTTTGTGCCAAATAGTGAGTGGCCCTTTCTGCTCTTCTGTCTGTCTGTCCCGTCCTGGAGGCGGGCGAGTCTGAGGCTACCTGAGCGGCCTGCCTGGGCCAGGAGACCTCAGACCGACCCCCCTAACCCACAGCCTTCCTGATTCTGACCTCCCAGAAAGTTCAGGGCGGAAGGTGGAAAGCTGTAGGTGTCCCCAAAGCGTGAGTCCAACCTGCCCCTCTCGGAGGAGACCCAGGGAACTCGCTGGGCACAACACAGAGGGAGAGAGAGAGAAAGGAGGCAAAGTCCAGGGCTTTGTTAGCGGCCCACGGGGCCCACACAGACGCTGCCTGTTTCTGAGGCCCTCCTGGGCCTCCACCTGAAGACCCTGCTCTGCCCAGCTGTGGGCCCCCAAACTCGCTGCCTCGAACCCACCCAGGCACCCCTTCCCACACCTCACCCTGAGCCCAGTTGGCTTCTTGGGCTACAATTAATTTGCTCCAAATGGAAGGTACTTACCCCATCCTAGCTCGATTGGGCAACTCCTCAGGGCAGCTAAAGCGCAACTAGAGATTTGCACATTTACCGACTGCTTACACTGATGCCGTCTTTCCTTTTAAAAGTTATAAAACAGTAAACTTTATAAGCCCCAGTTCCGGCTATATGACATTTGGGTGCCAAATGAATAGGGTTTTGTCTATGAATTAGATCGTAAAATCATCCATAGCACAGACAGATCGGCTCACTGGCTATAAAACGTCACGTGGGGCCATTAAAGTAAGTTTTATGGTTTTGGGGAGTTGACATCCAACATTATATACCACATAACATATAATCTCACTGACGCTGGACTCCATTTGACTCTTTTGCAGGCTACGTGTGCCGCCTGGTCATTCAAATTGTCAATTTTAGGTCCAGAAGTGTCCCAACCACAAGTTCTCAAAACTCTCTGAAAAATGGCTCCCTCCGAATTAAGGTAAGCTGGCCTCCTGAGCACTTTCGAGTTTATTTGTCCTCTGAAAACTTTCTTCCTGGATCTCTCTCTCTCTCTCTGGCTTTCTCTGGCTCTGGGTCACTCCCTCGGAGGTGGCCCTGGATGCAAAAGGGCTGGGGGGGAGTCGGGGGGCGCGCAAACTTGCCCGATTGCGCCCCAGCAGCGCCAGGAGCCTGCTCTGCGGGCCACGCGGCGCACCCCCAGGCCTGCGTCTGCCTGCTGCACCGCGGCTCTTAATGACTTCCGCCGCTCGCCCTGCAAAACCTCGATCTGGGCGCCGATGGGCCTGTGTGTGCGTTCCAGGCTGGGCCGCCCCCCGCCCGGGCTGGCGGGCCCTGGTTCTGGGGGGGGTCTCAGAGCCCTGGGGAGGGGGATCTGGGAGGCAGCGGGGCGCGCTGGGGCGCCAGGGCCGCGCTGAGCTGAGGGGTTTGCAGACAGAGGCCCGGGCCGGGCCCTGCCGAGGCGGACTCGGGCGGGACGGCTGGTGGGGCGGTGGCAGTGCGCCCTGGCGGGGCCTGGGGCCCTGGGCAGCCCTGCGCCGCGGCGGCCGCCCTCGGGCCGGCTTGCAGGCTGGCTCCAGCGGGCCAGGGGCTGGCAGGAGGCGGCGGGGCGCGGGCCGCACCTCCAGGCTGGGCCCCTGGCTTGCCAGGCCGAGCCCAGGACGCTGGGGACCTCGGGTCCCCACCTGGGGGATGGAGTGTGTGTGGGGGGGAGGCTCCCCACCCCCTCCCCCGCCCCCCGGACCCGGGCCCTGAATCTTGCCGGCCTGCACGTCCTCTTTATTTCGGTGGGACTGTTCTCACCCGCCTGCGAGTCTGCGGCCATAAAGTTTATGGCCGGATTTAACTCGAGGCTTTGAATCCCGGGCTAAATGAAAGGGGCTGCGCGCTTTCTTTTCTCCCGCCTCGCCTTTCTTTTCGCCCTCTTTCCTCCTGCTCGCCTCCTTTGTCGGATTTAAGACACCCAGGCACAGGGGGGGCCTTCCAAAGGCACCTCAGGCCTCCCCGCTCCCCTTGGGGTACCTCTGA
The DNA here is from genome assembly GCA_011751065.1 of Lasiurus cinereus. Taxonomy (NCBI): domain Eukaryota; kingdom Metazoa; phylum Chordata; class Mammalia; order Chiroptera; family Vespertilionidae; genus Lasiurus; species Lasiurus cinereus. Next base: position 1,630,380 of record JAAGEH010000307.1, read on the forward strand.
AGACCAGAGAACTGTGCTCCCCCTCCACCTACAGGGGGGGGGGTGGATTCTTCCAAACTGGGCCCTGAAGTTTGGGGGGAAATGGAGGTGTCTTCAGCGCCCAACTTAAAAGTCCCCGAGCCAGGAGGTTGTTTTCCCTGACACGTCATAAAGGGCAGCGGAGGGAAAGAAGCGGGGCGTTTGTCAGGAGGCGATTTCCGCCTCGCTTTTGTGGGCTGCGCTGGCTGTTTGATCCCAGGGAATTTACATAATCTGTGATTTCCAAAACAAGCCCCGAGATTGCACCAGCGGGTGAAGTCAGGTGAAATGAGTTTTTCCGGGGTACAATCCTCAGCCACCCCTCTGGTCCACCCACACAGCCCCCCACATGCTTCAGGGGCAGAGCGGTGGCTGGGGGTGCCGTGGCCTGTGCCGAGGTGTTTCTCTGGATGGGCACCCCCGTGGGACCTTGCGGATTTCCCCCCCTCCCGCCTGAGGAAGGAAGCCAGATTCTCCAACTTAGAAATGAAACAAACAGACCAAAAAAAAAAAAATGGGACCTTCTGCTCCACATGCTTTTCTCCTTGAGAGCGGGCTCGCTTTCTGCTGGTGCAGAGATGTTCACCAAGGGCTCAGGGTGAGAAAACTTAAAGTGGAGATGAGGAATTTCCACATACTTTCTGGGGCACAGGCCACTCCTACCCCAACCTTAGTCCAACAGATGTTTCCCCCAAGACAGAAGTCCCAAGAGCGAGACCTGGGGAGCTTTCTGAAAGATGGAAACCCTCCTCCAGGCCCACCTCTCTGGTCTCTGGAATAGCGAGTGGAAGGAAGACCCCTGGGGTCACGTTTTGTACCCCGGGAAAGGGAGCATTGCCTGTGTGTGGGTGCTCTGGGAAGACGCGTCTACACCTTGGTGGGGGCCAGGAGAGGAACTCTCTTGGGGTTCTCTGTTGCATTTTGAGGGTCTGTAAGCATCCTGGAGGCTTTGTTTTCGCTGCTCTGAGTTTGGGGCTCTTTATGGGAAGGTGCTAGGTGGAGGTTTTATGTGGGTTGCTCATGTGGTGATCTTGCTTGAGTGGTTTCTTGGTGACTAAACTTAGCAGCAGACAAAAAGAGGGAGAGGGCTGCTGGCGGATTCACTGGAGTGACTTGCGTGCAGGAAGTGGCCACACCACCTCCGTGGCCACCTCCCAACGTGGGTGTGGGCATGGGCAGAGAGACTGTTGGACCCATAGCCAGCATCCCACGATACAGAGAAACTTTCCCATGATTTAAAAGACTCAGAGGCTATAAATTGTCAGCTTGCTTATTTCTGTCTGCTGTAATCTTCATAAAACTTTAGAGTGTAAGGAGCAGGCCAACTCACATGGCGTTAAATGACTTTTTTTAAAAAAATAAAATCAAAACACAGCATCCAGTCAGAGACCTACGTGAGCGTTCCTGGAGGAATTTTTTTTTCTTTCCTATGTTTACAGGAAGCCTAGTAGAGAGGCTATCTGCTCATTTTTGTAGATACGTTATTTCTCCTGCGTTTTTTCCTTTCCTATTTTCACAGGAAACCTAGTAAAGAGGCTATCTGCTCATTTTTTTGTAGATACGTTACTTCTGCCGCATTCTTTGGGTTGTTTTCTTGCAGAGAACCTTCTTTAGAGGATATCTGTCACTGCGAGCTTCAGGAAGACATGCAGCCTCAGCCGGGGGGCAGAAGTGTCTGTCTGTGTTCCTTGTCCTGTAAAAGGAGAAGGTGTCCGAAATGTGCAGGGCCCCGTGTGTTTCTACAAGCCGCACAGACAATATTTCCTGGACCATAAATATAGTGGGAAGCTTCTGGTCACACTCACTTAGGGGTGTGTTAGGGTTTCCATGGTCTAATTCCCCAACATTCTGCCAGGTTCCCTTTTCTTCTGCTCTTTCCCCGATTCATTGTTGGCGGCTCTGAGAGAGCAGGACAGAATTTTCTACCAGAAACGCGGTCATGTTCATTTGGTGGGATGTGAGGAGTATTATATCCAAACAATTAGTGAGGGGAGAGCGAATTACACCCATGAAGATGGGCTATTAGGGAGGAAACACAACCCTTTTAGCTTAAAAGATGCCCTTTCGAAGCCTCTCCCCTGCCTCAGCTTGGGAGTCTGTCTGCCTGAGGTTTGCCCACCATGGGGAGCGCAGAGCAGAATGGGGTGGCTCTAGCCCTTTGGCTCCTCGGGCAGGATTTCTTTCTAGTCAGTGACAAAAACTATAAATGGGGCTTCCAGACGGGGCTAAGGGGGGTCAACGTAGGCTCCCGCCCACACAGGAGTGGGGGGCGCCTCCCTCCTTGGCCATTCAAAGCCCCAGGACTGGGAAGATTTTTTTTTGCGTAGGTTCGTTTTGTTTGTTTGTTTGTTTTTTCCACAAAGGAAGGTTCCTTCGCCACCAGGTTCCCCTCCCCACAAACTGGCCTTTTCCATAATAATATTTGTTAGGAAGGTGATTGGGTAATTATTGCGATTTTGTGAAGCGGCCCTGGCTAGAGGTGAAGTCTGTCATCACCTAACAAATGATGCCCGCGCAGTTCACTGCCGGGTTAAGTAAATGCAGAGAAGATAAATCTGCACACCCTAGGAATCGCCAGCAGAGCACGCTTTAGTACAAGTTCACAGTCAACTCGCCTGCCTGGGCCAGCTCGCCCAACAATTAGGGCTGCGTCTTTATTTTTAAATAAAGGGGGGGAAAAACATGTCTCCAACTCCCATCCCCTGCTTTCCCCCTCTTCTTTTCCCCTTTTGCTATTTGTGAGGCTCCCCGGCCCTGCTCCCCAATGAGTGGTTGCAAAATCATCTCGCCTTCCTATTTTTAAGTGCTAACAAAAAGAGGTAGGAGGCTGTTTGGACGGGAAATACAGTCACAAACACACACACACACACACACACACACAGGCACAAATCCAGTGCCCCCCTCTTCTTCTGAAAGGCGGGGGCAGAGTGGGGCTTCCCTGAGACCCTGGGAGGGGGCCTTGCCCTGAAAGAAAAGGCCCAGCTTTGTATATCTTTGTGGTTAGTGCGTTGCCACTGCGGGTCAAAAAGTTGAGGGTCAAAAGTTTACGTTGTGCAGCACTCTTAGTCATCTGCCCAGACAGAGTTTGATGTCAATGTTAGAGCTGCGATCTTGACTATCAGCACAAAAGATAAAATGGCTCGGAGTGACGCGTGTATCACGGTATGGACTCCAGGTGAACCCTAGTGGTTGAATGACCTCAATTACGGAGAAAAGGAGAGAAAAATCCCTCTTTTCAAGAGTAATACATGCTGTATTTCATCTTGAATTATCGCTCCCATTCGGAGGGAATAGCAGCAGGTAAATAGGCTTAGATTACTGAGAAAACCAACACCTCAGACGGCTGGAGAACCAGGAGTCTTCTCGGGTGTGTCACAAAATAAAAAAGCTCAGAAGTCATCAGTGGACCTTGAAGAAATGAAGCACAACTTTCCAGTGCTCCCTGGTCCCTTCAAAGGCAGGAGAACCGGCGGGAAGCGTCCTTTATTTGGAAACAGTGGTTTTTGATTCGCCATTTCTCTCCTTTTAGTGCCCATAAGGATCCCTAAAGTGAGAAGAAGGGCAAACACAGGCGTTTCTTGCAAAATGTATTCTTTGCAATTTTCAAACACAGAATGCTGTGGGTTTTTTTTTTAAATTACCCACCCACTAAAATGCCAAGGGTTCTTAGAGCTGGGAAGGGGAGGAAGGAAATGGAAACCCTCCCCCCCCAAGGGAGAGGATTCTTCCACCTTCCACCAGCGAGAAAATGCTGTTGTCGGAAATTTCTCCTTATGGTTATTGTGAACCCTCCATTGAATGCAAGAGAAACGCTGCAATCTCTAAGTGACTAGCCAAACTGTAAAGAACATGTGAGCAGCAAGATGGAATCCAGAAATGTCAGAGCACCATGACAGACTTGTGTTCTCCAGAAAATACTCTTTAGAAACACATTTGGAATAAAAGCTAAGGAGAGGGAAAGCGAGCTAAGGAGGAAGGGTGGGAGAGGGGGGAAGAAAGGGAACAGTGTGTTAAGGAAGCCAGCTGGAACCATGCCTCCTGTGTGAGTTGCAACTGGAGAGCTAAAGGCTATTTTATGTCTTGTGCACCCACGTTAGCCGGGAGTGTTGGTGCCATTCGAATCTGGGGGACGTCTTTTCCTTTTCCGGGTATCGATCTTTAAGTAATCCTTGAAGGGAAGCAGAGAAGAGAAAGATGAAAAAAAATTTTCTGGGTTTTCTTTTCTTTTTTTTTCACTATAAAGATGGCAATCCAGCTACTCAGAATGCAGACTCTTGTCAGGCATGCTGTAAGATCGTCCCAGTGTATGCTGGCTGATTGGATTTGCTGGTGCCAGGGACATTCAGGGGTAAATATTTCCCAAACAGTGCCGTAGTGGAAGTAATCAGATTGCTCCCACTGTGGGATGTGTAAAGTTTTCACTCTGGCCAAGAGCTCCAAGCCAAATGGGGGTGTGCCAGATGAAAACAAGAAAGGGAACAACTGTGGTGATGGCTGTGACAGAGCGAACACTTCGCCACATCTGGGCTGGCAACAAGGAGCACACACTGCAACCCCCCCTATTACTCACCCAATTACATGTCCCTCTGAGAAAAGCTTGTGATTGTATTATTGGTTAAGAATGTCCCACGCCTTAGAAACATGTCAGGTTCCATAAGCATAGTCACCTCTTCGCCAGTTTTTTTTTAAGGAGAAGAAAAGGGAACCTGAAGAAGTTATTGCTGGTAGAGTGCGTACGGTTCGATTCGGAGGATGTTGATGGCTAGGCCTCTGACACAATCCTGGCGAAAATTTATATATAATAATGCAAGTATGTATTTCCATCTTTAGGCCTGGGTCATGCTCATTGCTGTAAACGACTGCAAGGAAATGACCCCCCAACAATGAATGGTTCAAATGGGCGATAAAGCATTGCTTCTCTAAAATCATGTGTCTAGAGCGGGTGGGGGAGAGAGCTCCAAGCACACCATCAGGCGTTCTGAAATGCTCCAGAGATGAGCAGGCAGTGTGGGGGACTCTCTCGTTCTAAAGAACAAAGGACAAATACAGTCAATACATTCCATAACGTTTATATTTCCTTTGCTCCCCCTCCCCCTCTCCTTGGGTTTTCCCTGAGAAGGAGTGACCTGGGCAAAGACCCTGCACTCTAAAAGACACCGTATAGACCTTTGAGAAGCGCAAAGTCCAAGGCCGAGGTGAACTTCAGGTCAGCGCGTCTAACAAATATGAAAATGTCAGCTGGTGAAGGGCGCGCCTTGTGATTTAACAAAGACTGTCAATGTGTAAGATTAATAAGAAACAAAATGCACACGGTGTCACTGTTCGGTCACTTTGAATCTTGGGACAGGGTTGCATTCAAGAGGGCAGGCTCTTCCAAAGATATTCAAAATGATTCAAATCAGATTCAAACTAGGCTGCACACCCTGCTTTCCACTCGCCCTCCCTCTCCCTCTCGGACTCCCTTCTCGCTCGCCTCCTCCATCTGGGATTCGAGGACATGATGAAAAGTTATTTCATTGAATGGGATTTGAAGAAAGCCTTTGTTTGGGAATATGTGTTATCCCTGCACGTGGAAATGAGCAAATGTGCTTCCCAAGAAAAAGGATAGCGTTTCCGCCCTGCTTGGAGCTGGAGCCAGTTGGTGTGCGAAGATTAGCACACTCCCTCTCCGCTCCTTTTCAGAGCATCCCGTCTTTTTCTCGGGCAAGAGGCTGCGGGTAAACTTCAGTTTATGTATTAATTAAGTTAGTCTCTTTCTGGCTTTGCTTTGGTGTCTTGGATCTTATGTAAAGGCAAGAAGTGTGGTTGTTTTTTGTTTTTTTTTAAAGAAATGTTTTTCCAAAGATTTATTTGATTCAGTGGGATGATGCTGTGGCTTGCACAGAGAGATGGTGGAAGGATCAGAAAAGGTACTGCGATTGTTTATTACAGCCATAAATCTTGCAGTAAAATGTCAAAATGTCGGTGTGCGAGATAACACTTGGTGGTCCTGGCTCCGTTTGTGTTTATGATAGGAACCACAAAGACAAGTTACAGGCCTTGGGGGATTCTGTGTAAGCCCATCTTCCTCAAGTAATATAACCACATGCACACAGGCGCGGTTCACTCGTTTAGGCTGAACCATATACAAAACAGTGCCCATGCCTCGTTCATACTTTCACGTAGAAACCCGGCAGAAGGTTCTGAGGCTAAACAACATGAGTTTTGTGTTTTAGTGCCTGTAAATAACATTAAACAAACATGGTTAAGACCCTAGTACTCAAGGCTGATGCCATGAGAATGACGGCAAAATTTCATTGTCATTGCCCCCTCCCCCTCCTGCAAGCTGAGAGAGCCCAATTTTGAAAATTGTATTATGTATATATTATTCAGGTTATATATTCAGTATATGTATACAGATATATATATATAGAGAGAGTTTTTTTTCTTACTGTAGAGAGATATTGGTTTAGGCAGCTATATCACAGGCTAAAATGTCCCCGGGCATCTAGAGAGAACATCTAAAGATTACCCTCAGCATTGATTTCTGTGTGTGGTTCAGATTTCATTAAAAAAAAAAAAAGTCAGGGTGCCCCATGTGGATGGACAGCCCTCTTCACAGACACACAGCCAATGTGGAAAACCTCTTTGTACCACTTCAGGGCGATTCCAGTTAAAAAGCTAACATGATCCCCCCCCTTTAAACCTCTTTTTTCCTAAATTAGTTTAAAGATTAGCCCCCTATAATAGGCTTTATGTGGCTAAGCATTAAATGACTATCCATCAAATGGATATCCCAGCATTTTAGTAACTCATATGAGCCACCGATATAAATGAAGATAGAACTGACATCCCTTTTTGATGTGTCTCCAGGCTGAGGCTGTAACTTTCCCCTTGTCTGCCTTCCGGACTCAGTTGCGAGGGAGAAGGCTGTTTATACTGCTCTTTGAAAAAATCAAGTTAAGATGTACCGGGCTGAAAAACAAATCCTGGCTGCGACGACGTGCCAGTACCCAAGTTTATTTCAGAAGAGCCTCTGTTGTAGCTGGCGGTGCTTTTAATCTGGGCGGAAAAGCGCAGGACGACCTAGGTGTGTGTGTGTGTCTGTGGCCCAGGAAAAGGAAAGGGGGGAAGAAGAAGAAAAAAAAAAAAAGCAAGCACACAACACGCGCACAAGGCACCAGTATTTAATCCAGAGATCAACACTAGGTGGGATTAATAAGTCATTTATTTGTTAATAATGGTGCAATTAGTTTGCCCATCAAATTTCAATTACCCAATGGCAGCCGGCAGTCCTCTCCCCCCCCCCTATTCCAGAGCTACTATTATCCTTAATATGCTAATTTTCAGCCGGGCAGCAATTCTAGGCTCTCCTGCAAAGGGAACTTTACCCTGAAATTCAGGCTGGGGGAGCAGCAGCAGCATCCACAACACACAACATCATCTCCTAGCCGGGCGGGCAGGCGGGCGGGGTCGGGGGGGAGAAAAAGACCCGTCGGCCATGGGACTGGGCCAAGGGCAGCCGCTCCGTCGCCGCCGGTTCGCGTGCAGGGACCGATCTGAGCTGGGACGGGGCTGGCTTCCGAGCTCGGGTGTGCAGAGGAGCCGCTTCTCGCCCCGCGCCCCGCGCCCCGGGCCGCCTCCTCTCCCCGCATCGCGCCCAGAAAACGCGCGTGTTCAGCTCCCACCTCCCCCGGGAGGAGGGTTACGGAAGGGCCTGCGTTCGCTTAGGACCCCCTCCCCCGCCATCGGACCTGGTCTCTGACAGGCAGGACCGCCAAGTCCTGGGAGGGCCTGGCTGGCCCTTTCCAGGCCCGTCGCTCCGGGCTGCGCAGCTCGGAGCCGGGGCGCGGGCGCGGCGAGCGGGGGGGGAAAATAGGCCCGTCGCCGCCCTCATTCGTTTTATTCCGGGGACAGGATCCAAATGGGCACATCCCCCTCCCTCGCAGCCCGTTCCCTCCCCGGGGCGGCCTCGAACCCGGCCGCGAGGGCGCCGGGCGGGCGGGCGGGCG
>JAAGEH010000307.1:1643388-1654458 GCA_011751065.1 Lasiurus cinereus
GGTCAAGATCTGGTTTCAGAACCGGAGGATGAAGTGGAAGAAAGACCACAAACTGCCCAACACTAAGATGCGCTCCTCCAACTCGGCCTCGGCCTCCTCCTCCTCCTCCTCTTCCTCCTCCTCCTCTGCAGGCCCGCCAGGGAAAGCACAGACTCAGAGCCCCCACCACCCCAACCCACACCCCCACCCGCGCCAGGGGGCCTCCACACCCCTTCCCTCCTCCATGTAATCTTCTAGAGACCTAGACCAGTGTCTTTCCCTCCTCTGCCTTTCTCCTCTCTCCTTCCCCTTTCCCCACCCCTGCCCGTCTGTCCATGGGGACCACAACAGACCCCCCCCAAAACCAAACCCAACTTGATGAAAAGTGTGTAATAAAAACAAAAAAAGAAGAGGACATGATCCTGGTAAGAGTGGGTGCTGGTTGCCACCCAAGAGAGAGGCCAGAGGCCAGGGTGCTGGCTGGCGGAACACCTCCTGGCCTGAGGAAGGCGGCCAGGGGTGGGTGCCCGAGAAGGAGCGCTTGGCCTCACCTACCTTTGCCCTGACCGCAGGACCTGTGTGTGTATGTTGGTTGCAAACAGAAGAAAAACAGACCCTTTCCCACCTCCCTTGTCCCCCCCCCTCCCTCATGAAGGCAGCTCATACAAGTTTGTCTTGGACTGAATAAACCAGTAGACATTGTGGACCTCACAGGATTATTTAATTCTCCCAATGTACAGACCCCCACCGGTAGATGTGTCACACACTAGGTTCCCTTCCTTGCATCTATTTAAACTGTTGTCGTAGCGACGTTGTTGTCTTATTCCGAGGCGCCACCATCTTTGGGGAGAGGGGAGTGCCCCTAGACCCCTGTGCCACTGTGCAGAACGCGGCGTGGCTCTCTGGAAAGCCTGGCTCAGAATAAACTCTGTTTCGAAAAACATTAAAGTTCTAAAACACGTCTGTGTGTTTCCTACTTTTAATTTTTTTTTTTTTAAAAAGAAGTGCTCTGGATCGAAGGGCTTGACCTTGCCTGGGAGAAAGCCTTGTAGATGGCTTGGGTGGTGTTCCCGGCGATCCTGCCTGCGCGTAGAATGTGTGTGAGTGTGTTTCAACTTGAGCTGAACTCTTGTCAAGTTTGACCCGCGGTGGGAACCGGTCCAGAGAGCGTGAAGGCTCTTGAGCCCTGAGAGGGCTCCTCTTCTCCCCAAACTTGGCCCGGCTGTCAGGCTTCAAGGCTCTGGGAGGCACAGAAACGTGTCCTTCTCGGCAATGAAAGGTGAAACCGCGCGGGGCTGCGGGCCCCCGAGTTTCTGCAGCTGCTCTGCCGCGCTGAACTCTGAGCACACTTGGAAAGAAGTGGTCCCTCTGGTATTTATGGCACCTTCGCACTTAATCTGCCTGTTTCCCTGGAGATGAAAAATAGTTTGTGTGAAGGGTTGAGATTGCTTTTTGTTTCTTTGCTGTTTTGAAGGCTCTCTCTTCAGTAACTATAGCTTGGGAATTTTTATTTGTTTACTTCTTTCTTTTTTTTTTTGAAGCAAGACATTTTAAAGGAAACTGGATTTTTCCCAGTACAATTCCCTCCCCCCCCCAGAGTTTCTTCTGAGGAAATAAAAGGCTGAAGGACACCCCAAATTGCACCCCCAAAGCAAGGTAGACCTGGGAGTATTCGGCACTGGAAGAAAGCCCAACTCTGAGCTAGGGGGTCACTTGGCTCCAATGCTCCCAGAGTTTTCTGCCCCACCGAGAGATCTTGATTTAAAAGGTTGAAAATCAAATCTACTTCATAATCTCCAAAACCCTAGTATTTATTTACTGATCTGCTAAGCGGTCCAGAGAATCTGGACTGGGTTGCCACCGGAGGGACAAGATACCAAAAAACCAACACACACCCTGGCCCCAGAGTATTTAGAATTGTCACCTGGCCTTGCGTGAGGGCAATGTTTAGTTCCTGTAATAATGTTAGCAGAGATGGGAGGGGGCGCTCCCCTATCTCTGACATAACCGGAGAGTTTTAAACACATTTCCCCATCAGTGGTGACCCCTGAGCCAGTGGTCAGTGCTGGTACTCGACTGGCTGTGTGTGATACAGACAGAGCAAGCTGCTGTCACCTATGAACCACAGATCTGAGGGGGAAGCCATGGATCCCAGCCTCCAACAGAGGGGTCTCTACCTCTCTCCCGGAAAACTCAGGGGTAAACAAGTGCCTGCCTTCCCAGACCTGGCATAAAGTGCCTTTTATAAGGTGTGAACCAGTGCCCTGGAGTCACTGCAATTGCCGCTGAGGCTCGTTAACCCTTTCTCTACTCCACGCACTTGTAAAACGAAATTAAATCACGCTGCAAATCGCAATTTTCCCAGGAATCATTAATCACCTCGTACAATAAATACTTCTTTGTAATCCAACAGCAATTCTGAAAGGCATTCTCTGGGAAAAGTCTGTGGAGAAGCAAGGGATCTTCTTGCAAATAATGTGGTCTCGGGCAGAGACGCAGCATCTTGCCCGTCTGCTCAAAAAATGCCCAGACTCTTGGTGGAAATTGAGTGTCGAGCTGCAAAACCTCACATGGCAGATTGTCATCAATTAAGGTAAATTCTTATATTTCTCCTTTGTCGCCGAGGAGGGGGATGAGGGCATGAATTAGCTACATACTGGAGGCCCTTGTAGGGGGCTAAAAGGGGTAATGAAGAGAAAGGGTGGAGGTGTGTGTGTGTGTGTGTGTGTGTGTGTGTTTATATGGCATTTTTACCCAAACTGGGTTGATTATTAAAGTATTAGTAAGACTGACTAAGGCAAAATGTTTCAAAAAGATCCAGATGGTTGTGCCAGTTCTTTAGCGTTCTGCCTGTTTCAGATTTGATCTTCGCAAGCAGCTTGTTATCACAGCTCAGAAAATCCCACTTTGTGCTTCAAAATCGGGCATTGTCTGCCCTTTGCTAGGGCAACCATCAGAGTTCACCCAGAGGACAAATTTTCTATCTCATTAATTGTTGTTTTTTTTTTAAAGCAAACTCTCTTGGCCCCTCAAACCCTTGACCTTTAAAGACAGTAGTATTTTGTGTGAGCTCTCTGCTACCAAAATGACCCTTACACATGCTCTCCTCTTCTGACTCCCTTTCTCTCTCCTTCCCTCCAACACACACTCATCTGCTTTAGTCCCCTAGGCAAGCTGTGCAAGATGCTGGAGAGATAAAAGTTTTGTCAACATCTGAAATCAACCTAAATCGGAGAGGAGACACTTTAATGGTCACAGTTTGAATTAAGTACTTAAGAGTCTCCCCCCCCCTTGAAGAAAAATGGCACTTTGCAGGCTCTGTTTCCTAGTTTTGCTGAAATCTACGAGGTACCCGGTGTTTTATTACAGCGGGAAGTCAACTGTGACAGGCAGAGGAGGGTACTTAATACCCAGGATGGAGCTCATGAGGAGATTACCTAGATAGATGGGGAGTGGGCCCTCGGCACAGCATCTCTGACTTTATATTCAGCTGACACAGGGTGCTCCCGCCCCCCTCCACCTCTCAGGCCCTTCCCATGGGGTGGGGGTCACCAAGCCACCTCTCTCCTCCTGCTTCCCTCAGCTCCCGCACTGTGCTGTTCTCACCCACCCCTGCCTGCCCTCCAGCAGTTGAACATGGAAACAGATCAGCCGTTCCGTGGAATGGACAGAAAGAAAACACTCAAAGGATCAGTGTAGCAGACAAGAGACCTGGGGCTTCCCATTTGGATGGGCGGATTCTGTGCCAGCAAAAAGCTGTCATTGACACTGGCTTGGTCTGCACCCCTAGCCCAGGTGAGGTCCTCTATGGGATCGTACAGGTTCATCCTGCCAACCGCTGCTCCTCCAGCGGTGGCTGCTCTTTGTATTACACAGTACAGGGACCCCAGACTAAGGCTGCCACTTCTCTCGAAGAAGAGGGGCTTGAAATCATAGGAGGAAGAGGAGACTCCTGGTTCTAACTCTGATCGCATCTGGGAGGCTGCCGGGCCTGTTGTGAAATAGTAGTCTCCTCTGAAATGTCTGTCTTAGAACTCTGTCAGGTCTTCTTCTCAAGGCCCCAAACCCCTGAAGTCACCCCTGCCCCCTTTTAGGTGAGCCCCAGCCTCTCTGGCATTGATTGCTGGGGGTAAAGGAGAGCCCAGATTGAAAGACTATCTCAGGAAAGAGAGATCTGGAGGCCATGTTGGTCCCATCTTAGTTTCCTGATGAGGAAACTGAGGCAGCCACATGCCCCCCCCTCCCGTTTTTCTCTCTGACAGTGAGTTGCAGATTGGATCTCACCTTGGATGGGGGTGAGTGCACAGGCATCTTTCCTCGGCAGAAGGCCTGCAGCGAGTCTGGGCTCACCCAGGACATGCAGGGCCACAGGTGGACTCCTCCACGTTAGAAGGGCGCTGAGAGAGGCGGGCTGGCCTCTGAGCTCAGGAGGTGACAGATGTCAGGGTCAGGTGCCTGGGAGAGCAGTGGACACCCCTCTGTCTACAGTTCTCATAGTTCCAGACTGACTCATTCTGCTAGGCTGGCCCTGGAATTTCCATGGCGGTTCCCTAGACCAGAGCTGGGCAAGGAGGGGAGGGGGGGCGGTCTGCATTCTGGAGGCCTGGGAACGAAAGAGCCAACCAAGGACCCTGGTGGCAGCAGATAAAGGTGTAAGGCCTGTTCGGGGGAGAAATTGAAATTGTGATCCCGGGGGTCACGTGACTCATTAAATAATTAATGCCGATCATCAAGAATGGATGGAGTCAGCAGGGCCTCACTAGGAATGGCTCTCTCCGAAGTGAGACCCCCAACTTCCTATTTGATTTTTTAAAACACACACCGGCAGATTTATTTCTGAAGGCTTTTAACTCCTTCAGGAGGGTCGGCGAGAGCCCTCCAGCAGGGAGGCCCGAGCGGGCGGGCGGGCCCATGCGGGGTCCCGGAGCGGGCTCTGCGGGGTTCCGGCGGGTCCTGGGAGCGCGCGGCGGCCGGGGACGTGTGAGTCGGGGCTCGGGGCTCTGCGGTCGTGGCCTGGCCACGGTGATGGAGTGGGACGGACGCGCAGACAGTCGGTAATGTTCTGGTTCGCACCGGGGAAGGCCGCGGAGATCCACAGGCCGGGCGCGCGGCTTTGTTCAATTTCCCCGGAGTTCATAAATCACCCGCGCCGGGCGAGCGAGCGAGCGAGCGAGGGAGCGAGCCAGGGAGCCAGCGAGCGCCCAAAGCACCGAGCGAGCGAGGCCACCGCGGCGGCCATGGCGAGGGAGAGACCTGGGCAGCGTCTCTTTGTGACTCATCAGTCTGCACGATTTATGGGGAGCAGCAGCCGCGAATCTTTGACTTGGGGATAAGGAAATAGCAACAATAATAATAACCATAATAATTACGATACTCCTAAGCGCCGCGGCGGCGCGGGGGCGGCTTGGCAGATGGTGGCCCAGCACATCTTCCTGGGACGAGGCTGAGCGGCAACGTGCGGTCTGGCTGAGCCCCACCTCACGCGGGGTCATGCCAGGAGCTGCAAGGCCACGGGGGCGCTGCCTCTGGGGACAGAGAGGGCGAGTCTGAACCAGAGGAAGGGGCCCAGCATGGGTGCTGCGGCCCAAGGGCCTGGCGGAGGGTGGGGGGCTGCGGGTCGGGCGGTGGTGGCGGCGGGGGGGGGGCGGCCACTTGTTCAGTGTGCTGGGGGGCTGGGGGGCTGGGAGGGGGGTCAGAGGGCCTGTCAGGTGTTCGGTCGCTGCTCCTGGTCCTCTCAGCAGGATTGCAGGGGTGCCAGGCAGGCGCGGAGGCTGGTTGGGGGCAGGCAGAGTGTGGGAGGCTCCGGGGGTGTGGGTGAAGGGGTAGTGGGGCAGGCACAGGGCTGTGGGAGCCACTCACTTGGCCAAGAGCCAGCCCCGAGGGGACTTTCTCCCGGCCAGAGCTCAGGGACCAGGACGCTTCTTGCCTCTTTCCCAGCACCCCCCCACCCCACCAGTTGGCTGACCCTGTGCTAGTTAGAGAGCAGGAGAGGGCTGCGGAGATCTTGAGGGACAAGGTGGTGGCAGAACGAGGGCCTCTAGGACCTTGTCCCCACGGTGCAAGGTGAGGCTGGACCGGGCCCCTAGACTAGGCATTGTCCCAGCCCGCAGCCTCCCAGTTTCCCCCCCGTTTCCAGCAGCCCTGGCTGGCTGGCTGGCTGGGAGGGACTGGGCTGCCCACGGGGGCAGGGAATGAATGAACCAAAATACAAACCCTCTGCAGGCCGCCCGTGGCCTAGGGGCTGAGCCGGAGTTTGATTTCGCGCCAAACAGAAATGAACACTATTAGCGAGGTTTGGGGAGAGCCTGTGATTGAATGCTCGCAGACAAGGCTTCCCTTTGTTAGCAAAAGAAAATAAAGCGCGCATTCACAGTCCCCAAGTTGAGGTGCGTGAGGCGCTCCCGGAGCAGAGCCGGCTCCCACAGCACAGCCCCTTCCACCTTCCGCCGCTCCCGTCCATTTGCTTCCCCCGGCCCCCCCCCCCCCCCCCCCCCCTCACGAGAGAGGGCACGGCCGCGGGGGGGCGGGCGGGGGCTATAAAGAAAGGAAAGGAAGAGTGTGGGTGCGGAGATGGAGTATGTATTTATTTTGCAAAAATAAATCACCATCTTCAGGCCATTTGTAGACGGGGAACCTTTCGAGCAATGAGTGTGCCGCATGGACGAATGCCCCGGCGACTCCTCCGTGTCCGCGTCACCCCGGGGGCCACCGTGGCGCCCGGAGCGGCCGCGCTTCCAGCTCCGGCGGTCCCCCCACTGCCCTCCTCCGCGGCCACCGCTCACCCTCCGCTGTTTGTTTACCCGCAGAGCGCCCGGACACCGGAAAAGGCCATCCCCTGAGCGCTCCGGCGGCGGCCGGCGTGGGAGACCGTTTGGGGTTCAGGCGCCCCTCTCTTTCCAGGTAAGCGGCTGCGCCCACCCTCGTCACCACTGGGGGCTTTGCACCGGGCCTCTGGCAGGAGCGGGCGCGCCCCCCCCCCCCAGGGCGGCTGCAGCCCTGGGAACGAGGCTCGGGTCAATCTTTAACTTGGGGGGGAGTTTGGGAGCGGGGTTCTTCCCGGCTGCGAGTTGCGCCGGTGCGAGGCTGCAGGCAGACAAAGAGCGCGCCAAAGCCGGCGTCCTGCAGGAAGCCGCGGGGTCGCAGAGACCCAAGATGTATGTGCTTGCGGGGCGGGGGTGTCAGAAGGATGTATTTGTTTCTTCCAGCAAGTTCCAAACAAATCACTACGCGGAACAGCAGGGCGAACGCCAGCAGAGGCCGCGGAGGCGGTGGCCGCCGCGTGGGCCGCGCCGCTTGTCTGCTGCTGGCGGCGCCCGCCCGGCCGGCCGTGCGTTCGGACACGGTGGTTCCTCCAGGCGGAGCGGGAGGCTCTTGTCCTTTGCTTTTCCTTGTCGAGAAGGAAGGTGCTGTGTCTCCCCAAGTGTAGACGGTCACAGGCAGCGCGGCTTCTAGGTCCCTTGGGCCAGGCTGACCCCGCTGCTCCTCCTGCAGGAAAAGCACAGGCTTTCTCTGTCTCCGCGCGTCACTTTCCTGTTTGGAACGAGGGAGAACTCATTCAAAGCCTTTCCCAGTTCGGGCTTCATTTGTTCTCTTGGTTTGGGATGCAGGGAGGTAATTACTGTGGTTTATTACCTTGTAAAAGATCCATAAATTTCGTGCCTATTTGGGGGGAGGGGCCGCCGGAATAGCTGCCCGAAGCTGGGTAGGAAGGAACGGGTTTGCTTTGTTCTTGGAGGAATTGCTTGTTTTCAAAAAGTTTTCCGAGATTTTGGTTCCTGTTCCCCAGGCCTCAGTCTTTCCTCGAATGTTCTCCTCAAATAGACACTAGGCTGCTAATTTATTGCCACACGCTGCTGGTATGCTCTAAGGCTGATATGGTGCTTTAGATACAATTCTTATTTATTAGCTAGGAAGCAAACAGAGCGATCGTAAAGTTGGGTTACTTTCTCAGCTACTGTATGTCTATTTATACCAAGTACAGACAGGGCTTTTCAGGAATTTGCAGCTCGGTGTGAACATCTGATTTGCATCTCTGCACACAACAACACTCTCATTGCATGTGTAAACAGTTGCAGGAGTTTGAGACCGTGTGTATAAAGTGATATACACATTCGTGTGTGTCCAGAGGACTTGGAGCCCATCTGTAGCGCAGTTGCACCCACAGGAAGTATCTCATGTTAAATAATGATCTGTAACCTCCTCCAGAGAAAAGTGGGCCTAACCTGACGCCGAGTAGAAAAACCACTAGAGCTAACTGAGGGGAGAAACACGTTAAGTGTATTTCTGACAGAGAAATCAGATTGCAGTGTTTGGATACAGATACATCTAATCTGTTAACAGCCTTGCAAATATTGACTAAGGCTCTGCATCCTGAGTCACCTGCTCCTTCCTAGACAACAGTTCTGCCTCTTTTGGCGCTGGTGGCCTGGGTCCAGGGCCAGGATCCCCAGCCGGGGCTCGCCAGGTTGGGGGCTGAGAGAGGCAGTGGAGCCGGCACTGGCAGCTGGATTTCCCAGCCTGTGCCTAGAGCCTTGGGCATCTTCATTGCAGCCTCTGCAATGGGAGCTTAAATGGCCCAGAGCCTTGCTCCGGGAAAGACCTCAGAGTGGAGAAGGAGGACTCTCAGCTGCAGCCCAAGCTCTCTCTTGGGAAAGCTGTTTTCACCTCAGAAGTTACATTTCTTTAGACTTCCTCAGATATGGTCCTTTATGACCCCCCAAACCACCTTCCACTGCCCCAAGTCAGCACTGTTAATTGTTAAACAGCAGTTGGAGCATTAACTGGGCTGTTAAAAGCGGCCCGGAGGCTCCTGGCTGGAGCTGAGATGCCTCTAGGCCTTGCTGGTGTTAAGGCATTTCTCTGAAGCCCTCCCAAAGGCTTCTCCCATTGATTTATGGCCTTGGGAATTTCACTTCGCTCTAGAGGATTCTGAGAGTTCTGAAGGGGGCCCCTTCCCATCCTTGAGTTGAAACCCCCACAGAAACTTTGGTTGGGGAGAGTGGAGTTTACCAACAGCCAGGCAATGCTTCCAGGTCCTTTCTAAGCTCTCTGGAGAGCTCAGGGTAAAATATTTGGGGGTTGGGGGTGGGGAGGTAAGAGGAGCAAAGGACAGTGTGTTTCTGGCCTGAGTTCTTGGGGAGGACTGGGGAGTGCTTTGTGGGAACCAGCTTTTGGTCCTGTCCACACCCCCCAAACCTGAGAGAACAGGTTTTCACGTTAGATGCTTGCTTTCCAGCGGGTGGCTTAGGTCAGAGCTGGGAAAGCTGACAGAGAGGTTCTCTCCCAGCTCTGCGACAGACAGAGCCTCGCTGGAATACTGCCACCAGCTCAGGGCAGGGCTGCCTTCCAAGGGCTGTGAGGTCTCCTCCTGTTATTGCCATTCTGATGTGGACACCCTCAGGAGCAGGCCCCTTCCTGAAGGCCTTGCAGTCTCACCAGGCCCCGCTGTTCCCCTGCAGGCCAGGAGGGGAGGGGAGGGGCGGGAAGACTCACGCACAGCCTCCTGCAGCTGCTACAAGTTCGTCCTCTGCTTACAGAGGCCTAGCTCTCCAGGAACAAAAGAATAAGGCATGGGGATCTCTCCGCCTCAGAGAGTCCCAGAGTTCAGAAACTAAGATCCAAAAAGAGGAAGTTTCAGAGAGCCCCTGAGAGGGGGAGATGTGAAATCAGTGGGGACTGTCACCAAGCAGAAGGCAGGAGTGTGTGTGTGTGTGTGTGTGTGTGTGAGAGTGTGTATGTGTGTGTGTGAGTGTGTGTGCGTGTGTGAGTGTTTGTGTGTGTGTGAGTGTGTGTTTGTGTGTGTATGAGTGTATGTGTTTATGTGAGTGTGTGTATGAGAGAGAGTGTGTGTGTGTTTGTGTGTGTATTTGTGTGTGTGTGTGAATGTGTGTGTGAGTGTGTGTGTGTGTATGAGTGAGTGTGTGTTTGTGTGTGTGTATGTGTGTAAGTGTGTAAGTGTGTGTATGTGTGTGTGCGTGTGTGAGTGTTTGTGTGTGTGAGTGTGTGTTTGTGTGTGAGTGTGTGTATGTATGTGTGTTTGTGTGTGTGTGTTTGTGTGTGTGTGTGAGTGTGAGTGTGTGTGTGTGTGTGTGAGTGTGTGTGGTGTCTTGTTTATTGCAGCCAGGTCCTCCTGAGAACAGTTGGTCCAGTTCACTTTCTGCTGGTGGACACAGAGCTGTCTTGGGGAGGGTGAGCAGAGAGGGTCCCAGACTACCTGGTAGTAGGTTAGTGAATTCAAGGGATGCTAAGACATTTTTTCTCTTCTGGCAAAGACAATGAGATCCTTTCCCCTCACATTTCTCATCGTTAGGAGCCTATAATTTCACGTATCATCCTGCTATGCACGGAGAGAAAGTGTAAGTTCAGGTTTGGCCCAGGCCCTGGGTCCTTCCAGATTCTACAAACCTCTGACCCACCCACCACTCCAGAGCCAAGGACTGATTTCCTAGGGGCTCCCACCCCGCAGCACAAAAGCGCCGCACTTTAGCCTTTGTCAGGTAATTGTGGGCCTTTTGCCTTGCTCCAGCGGCTGTGGTGTGTGGCGTGGGTGTGAGCACATCCCATACAATGGCAGGCCACGAGGGAGGGAGTGCGCCAACCGGGCTGGCCGTTACTGGGTTTTCTTCTGCAAACAGGGCCTGGGCCTGGACTTTTCATGTCCTGGCCAGAGAGGCGAGAGTGCTCGTGGGTTCAGCAGGTCTGTGAGTGGACAACTGCAGGGAAAGTTATGTGGTCTCTGAGAATGGGGGCAGCACTGCTGTGTGCTTATGAGTGGATCAAGTGCAAAGAAATAGGAGAGAGAGTGTGGCACATGTTGGGGGGGGTGACAGATGCCCCCAACATCCCACTGCCCTAGACAAAACTCTTCCCTACCGCTGATCACGGTCCCCCTCCCCCCCCACCCCAAAGCTAAGTGTTCTGCTTGGAAACCTAGTTCCTTCAGTGATTCCCTATTTCAAATAAAAGGATTTAAGTTGACGTATGACCACGTGAGCACATAATACAGCACATTATTGTGGCATTTGGAGCTGAGACCCGGCGGCTTCGCCTGTGATTACGTTTTCTAGATTCTCTTCAGAGAGAGTTCCCCCC
>JAAGEH010000307.1:1654558-1689094 GCA_011751065.1 Lasiurus cinereus
CCACGCACCCACCTCCTCCTTCTCCTTCCCCTTCTCCGGAGAGTGCTCTCCTCGCGCGGGCTGCAGTTCTCAGCACTCATGGAGCGGCTCTGGGCCAGCTAGCCGACGGGACTCGAGGCCACGCCGGGAGGATGGAATTTATTTTAAGGTATTTCCGTTGATTGTTCATATCTAGAGTGAGTTATGGCCGTGAGAGACAAAGGTCAGGCGAGGAGACCCTGGTTCAGGGACGGGACCCTCAGCCCATCTCTTCCTTTGTTTCTCCTTTAGAACCAAAACGGTTGGGAAGATCCCCAGGAGCGCCTCAGACGGAGTTCAATCCCCTGAAAAGTGTCGGGGTGTCCAGGAAGGGGCACTCGGGCGCTCACTGGTGGGCCTGGTCGCTTCCAGTGCCAGCGCGGCTTTGTCCCCCACAGCGGCGGGGCTGAGACCCCGCGCGGAACCGGCGGAGGGAGGGTCCCCAACTGCCCCCGCAGGTTAAGGTGGCCAGCGCTGCTCCCCCAGGCCACCCTGCCCGGAGCAAGCGAGTCGCTGCTCCCCACGCTGCGTGTGCGGGAGGGCTGGTGGCCGGGCTGGCGGGCGGCGGGAGCAGCTGGGAGAAGCAAATCAATGAGTGCAGATGCGCTGCCATTTTATTGATGATGCTTCAGGCCACTTTGTTCGGTGCCGGGGCGCAGGACGCGATTTCTCACACGCGGGGTGGAAGGAGCTGGACCCCAGGACACGCCTGTTTCCCCACACACCCTTCGCCCGGGAGGGGTGCAGGGCGGCCGGGATTTCGGGGAGGCTTGGGGCGGCCAGCGCGCCGGCTGCCCCAGAGCTCTGTTCTTCCGATGTTGGGGAGACAGGGCAGGGGGAGCCTGAGCTGGGGCTTGGTAATGAGTGTGGCTGAGTGAGGAGGCGGCCGGCGGGCTCGGGGCTGCAGGGGGGTCGGGAGGCAGAGCCCACAGGAAGCAGAGGTGCTTTCCCTGCCTCCGAGCCCAGCAGTGGCGCTGGAGCCGGACGGAGGCCGAGGAGAGGGGAGCCCTGTGCTTCCCAGGGGCTGGGGCAGCCCGGGCCGCTAATAGGGCTTTGGGGACCCCGTGCCCTGGGAGCGATGGGAACTGGGGAAAAGGTGAGGGGAACTTCGCTCTCCTCCCCTCTCACAGCTCTCCGAGGGGAGGACGGGGGCGCCTACCGAGAGTCAGGAGGCAGCTCTGCCCATGACTTTTTAAAATATAAATGTGTATTTTTTCTTTCTACTTAAAACAAAAACAAAAAACACCAAAGGAAGCTCCCCCTCCTGAGCGGACTTACTTCCTAGAGCAGGAGGGCTGCCCCCCGCTCTGGCAGCCCGGCAGTAACGTGTGTACCGGAGGCCTCTCAAGTGCTCTGAAACACCCCATAGAAATAAAATGTAAGCTTTAATTGCTGTTCAATTACTTGTCAGCATTTCATTTGATTTATGACCCAGTTCTGGCGCATTTTTGACCCAGTTAAAGACTCATAAATAATATAGTTTCACTAGGAAGAAGCGGAGAGGGGAGAGAGGTTGGTTAAAGGCATCTTTTTATTGTTGCGGCAGGCCCGGCGAGCGGAGTGGGTATCTCAGGGGGGGACTCTGCCGGCTCTGTGCAGAGGGGTGCAGGGGGGACCCCGCAGTCAGGGGTGCGGAGCCCGCCCGGGCAGCTTTTCCTCCGAGGAAGGCACCAGGATGAACGGTGGCTCTCAGAGAGCGTCGCCCCCTTTCACCGCCCCCCACGCCAGCCTCACCCTCACAGGCGAGTGTCCGGCCTCGTGAGCTCTCCTGCCCATGGGGGGGTTCCGATGCCCCTTCTTGCCAACGGTCCTTCCTCACCTGGGTCCCTGGCTGCCCAGCCAGCGCTCCCAGCACGGCGGCCTGCGGACGCTGCCCAAGCAGACGCTGGAGGAGGCAGCATGCCCTGCCGTTCAGGATGCTCTTCTAGTGCAGAGAAAGGGGGTTCTTCCGAGAGATGGGGACCTGGGGAGGAAATTTGGGGAGCCACGGGTCTTCTTAGCAGAGGAAAGCCCGGTGATTTTGGTGGAGCCGGGTGCGTGGCTGCGGGATGTGCCTGGGAAGAACAGGGCAGCCCAGGGTAGTTTCTGGCGACGGAAAATCCGCAGGAGGAATTTTGGTCTTAAAATGAAAAACCACAATAAACAAAGAAATGGCCTTTAGCTATGATAAATTATCATCTTTTCATCGCCCCGCCGGCCTTGTTTCAAACACCAGCCCTTTGGATTGCAGCAGAGAGGCCAGCCTTGAGGTCTGAACCCCACTTCTTTCTGCCTGTGCGCCCAGAAGCCACCTCTCCAGGCCGGCGGTGGCCCCGGTTCCTGTCCCAGCTCTCCCCTCCCGGGGCTCCCGGCTCCCCAGCTGGGCGGGCCCAGCTCCGCAGTTCTCCCCGAGCCGGCTTGGCGCTGGGGGGGAGGCAGGCACCCCATACGGGCGCTGCAGCCCTCACCTCGGCGCCCGGGTCCCTGGGCCGGCCAGGCCTCCCCTGGCAGGTCTCTCGGCGAGCGGGCCGCCCGGGTGGAGGCGGCGAGGCTGGCGTCAGCAGTTTGGAGGGGCCGTGCGGGTGGACGGTTGACCCACGCCTCCTCCTTCAATCGCCCCGGCGGCCGGTGTGAAGGGAAAGCGCCGCGGCGCGGATTTTTGTGGCTCCCGCCGCCTACGCCGCCCGGCTCCCCCTTTCAAGTGGCGCGGCCGCACTCTGCCATCAGGGGCGAGTGTTTGCTGTTTTGTGCTCTGTTTACAGCTTTGGGGCGCCGAGTCATAAATCTTGCCCAGCCATAAATGACAAAAACCATTGGTATGCATGAGGCCACCCTGGCCGCGAGTGCTTTTTGATTTCTGCCTTCCCGGCCTTTGTTTTCGCTCTAAGGTGACACCTCGGCCCCCTGACGGTTTCAACACACTACTTATATTTTTCACACCTTCCCGGGAGGGGAGCGGCCCGAGAGCCCCACTCCTGCCTCTGGGTCGCACCCGGACCCTCCGCGCGGGGCTGGCGGCCGGGTCTGGGAAGCGGAGCGAGGCGGCAGGAAGGAGGAGGATGTCCTCCTCAAAGTTGGGATGTGGGGGCACAGTCAGGCCTTCTCTGGGCTCGGCTTCCCTGCGTGCCGCTCACTGGGGTGCGGGGTGGGCGCTGGGGCTGTCGGGGTCAGAGCTTTATCAGCCCTTCCCTGTGAGCGACCCGCGGGCTCGTCCTGTGACCCCGCACACCGGGGCTGGGGGCCGGGTTCTGGAATCCCGTGCGTACCTGAGCCTGGGGCTTCCCCTCCCCCGCTCCCCGTCGCCTCCCCGCCGCCAGGGTTTCAGGGTTTCTGCCTAGAAACACAACCGCAGGCGGCCCCCTAGGCTCTCGGGGAGGTCTCTGGAGAAAGGAGGCCCTACCCGAGCCGCCAGAGATGGGCTTTGTGGTTCTGGGGCTCGGGGTGGCAGGTGAGGGCAGCTGCCCAAAGTCTGGGGAACTCTCTCTGGTTCCTGCGCTCCTCGCCCCTCCACTGGAAGTGTCGGGGGGCAGCGGGTGACACGGTTTCTCCGGCGGCTTCCTAAGAAATAGAACCCGGCCAGAGACCCCCTTTGTGAGAGCCCGTGGTCCTCATTAGCATAATTTTCCTGGACTTTAGTGACGCCCCGGAGCGAGGAGAGGGAGGGCGTGGGGCGGGGGGGGTAGGCTGCCCTCCTCCCGCCGCCGCTGAGCTCCCCACCTCGCTCCTGGCCCTCCCCTCGCTCAGCCCCATCCCCCACGCCGGCCCGCCAGCCCCAGTCCCAGCCGCCTCGGTCTCCCCTCCCGCCCGCCCCCAACCTCTCCCCCCCCGCACCCCCAACCAGCCGCCGCGCCGCGTGTAATATTCATAAGAAACGTACCCAAGTCGGTGCCACTAGCCCAGGCGGAGCCCCTCGCGGCGAGCGCTTATCTCCGGGCCGCGGCTGTGCCCTCGGGAAGGGCAGGGGGCGGGGGTGCGGGGGAGGGGAGGGAGGGTGGGGTGGGTGGGAGGGGGGGTCCCAGCCGCCCCAGTCCGCCCTGGGCGAGCGGTGCCGGAGCAGCGAGGCGGCCGCGCTCTGCGCCCGGGCGTCTGGGCCTCGGGGTCTCCCTCCCGCCCGCCGTCTCGGCTGATGCCGAGGGTCGGTGCCCAGCCCACGCCGAGGGGACCCGGCCGGGCCGCCGAGCCGGGCCGGGGCCGGGGCCGGAGCCGCAGCGCAGCCGGCGCTCGCCAGAAGTTAAGGTAAGCGGGGCCGCCGGCGGCCGCTGCCGGCGCTGAATGGCGGGGTGCACGTCTCGGTGATTTATGGCCGCAGACTCCCATCTCGGTTCAAGAAGAGTTCACAAGCCGGAGCTTCCTTCCCGGCAGTGACTGATACCCTTACACTTCGAGTTCAGGCCGCTCCCTCCCCGCCCCCACCGCGCCCCGCGCCCCCGGCGCGGCCGCAACTTCGCCGGGCTGGGAAGGGAGGGAGGCGGCGGGGGGGGGGACCAGGGGAACGGGGGGCCCTCGCCCCGCGTGCCCAGCTGAACGCGGGGCGAGGGCCGGCTCAGGAAGGGGCGGGAGCCGAGCGGGAGCGCGAGGGCTGCAGGCGAGAGGTGGAAATTGGGGCAGATCTTCCGGGGAGACAATAGGGCTCGCCTCCCGCACCCTGCTCAGCCCCCTCCGCGCGCTCAGCTCGCGCACCTGGGGGCTCCTGACACGGATCTTCTCCGGAGGCATGGCCTCCCTCCCCAGCCCTGGTTTTGGGGGTGCAAAGCAAAGTTTCCCGGCTGGCAAACCGCCAACTTCTTTACTCGGTTGTAAACTTTGGGGGCTGGGTGGTGGTGGGGGGCGGTGAGTGAGTGGTGGACGGTGTGGGCCCAGCTGGGTGTCTGCTGACCTTAAACAATAGGAAGCACTTTAGTGGGGTCTGGGAGGTGAATTCATATTTTAAGTTGATGCGGGTGGTTGTGCGCTCTTTGGTTTTTAAAAGGCATTTTGGTGATTTTCACAACTTGACAAAAAGACTTAGGTAAACAGCAGGCCGGTGTAGCTTATGATAATGGGTTAGCAATTCACTTGAAATAGTGCACATTCACAATCAACTTAATTCTGTTTTATCTAATATCTTGCTGTTCAAGTGTCTGGAGTAATTTTCTTAACCTGACGTTTTATTTTACACCAGCCTAGTATCTTAAAAATTTATGATGGCAGACATTAACACTGCCAAATGTAATGGGAACTGTTTCCAGTGCAAGAACAGGAAACAGACATTAAAGGCCATTCAGCTTTAAATTTTATTTGATCATTTATTTACTTTTGATTATGGTATCTGTAGCTTTCCATCTCCACAAGAGAAACAGTACTCCAGGGCTGAGGATCACGCACAATCACTCTGGATAAGGCATGCTGTAATTTTTAATTGAGGTGCTGGAAAATTAATTGTGCTTGTTTTCCAGATGTTGGTGAGATTGTTGGTTTAATAATGAAATTCAAAGGAGTTCGTTATTAAAGGCAAAATTACAGTGTAATCATCCACTGGTAGATGCTTATGACATTATTTTTTTTTCTTCTGGTTAGCCAAGTGTCTGCTATTCCTGGAAAACTTGAATAACTTCAGGACTCAAATGCACAGAGTTGGGGGGGGTGAAGTGTAAACCATTTTCCTCAGGAATGTGTCACTGTGATTCTCTTAAGTGGTCGCCCACTAACATTCTGAGTGTGTCAGAGGGTGACTGTGACTATCTCTGAGCTCACATGGAACTTTTCTGAGCAGAACCCAAGGTGGACCCTAAAGGTCGGAGGGAAAAACAGATTGCACTTCTGCAAACTGCTTTCTCAAACACAAACAAACAAACAAAAAAGACTGGAGAAGGCTGTCCAGGGCTTTTTCGATTTCCAGCGTCGCCCTTTGCTGGGTGTTTCTGAAGCAGGTAAATAGGCCAAGTAACAAATATCAACAGCAGCAGCACACAAAGATCAGGGAACCCTGGCAGCGTTTTATTGCCTGTGCTTCCATCCCTCGTCCAGAGCCAAATGACCCCCATACATCAAATTACAGAGCAGTCCCTAAGACAGAACCTATTATCGTTAAGTTGGAAGGAGAGTTCAAGCCGTGGTCATGGAGATGAACGCTGGTTTTTCAGGTTCCTGGTGGGTTGTTTTTTTCTCTAATCCATCATGTTTTAACAGGTAGAATTTGATAGTCGCCTGAATAACAGCACCTCAGAAAATCCGAGGCAGGAGGGTCTGGGGACCTCTCTCTGCCGCCGAGAGGAGGTGGGAGTGGCCTGCTGAGACTTGCCTGGGAAATGGGGAAAGGAGAGGAGGAGAAAGCTGTGCAGGATCTGAGTTTGATCTGCTGGAGGGGGTGTGGGTGGCGGTCTCTCCTCACCCAGGATGTCCCACCTGAAGTTTCCTCTCTCCCCTTCCCAGTCACCAGGGGCTCCTTGGGAGTGGGGGGGGGCATGTCCCTGCAAAGGGAGAGTAGCTGCCAACAATGCCAGCTTCTGAAAGTCAGTAGGGTGGAGTAGGGCAATTACCTGAACATTTTTGTGTGCATACCTTCCTTTTGGTTCTGGAACCTCCAGAATGGGGGTGGATGGGGGATCACTCCCTGTCGGGGCTCTTTGGCAAATGCAACTGGTAAAGCAGGAATTGGAGGGGAAAAAAAAAATTGGCGACTCCCCTTTGCCTCCTTGCCCCTTCTCCAAAATTTCCAGGGAGGGGAGGGGAGGGGGGGAACCTGGGGCTGGCTGGAGGAGGTGCTGGAGCAGAGAGGAGGGGACACCCCGAATGTCTTCTTCCTTGGGAAAGAAGGATCCCGACCCCGTTCCTTTCGAACCCTCCAGGCCTCTCTCCTTTTGGACTCCGGGCTCCCAGCCCTCACCCCCTCTCCGCCTCTCTCCCCGGAAAACCCCCCAACTCCAGACGCAAGTTAAGCAAATATTTGTAGCCGCCAGTAAATTCCAGCGGCTTTTTATAGCGCGGCTCCCTGCGCCCGGGGCCAAGTCGTGCAGCTAAATATTGCTGACCACTTTTTCTTTTACGGCTTTCATGTCACTGAGCTATTGAGAGTAAGATGGATTTGCGCCGAGCCCTCACCGCGCGATTCTCACCCCCCCCCCCAGGTCTGCGCGGGGCAGCCATTGGCGGCGGAGCGTCACGTGACCGCGGGGGCGTGCCAATGTGCGCCCTCACGGGTGTCCAGCCCCCGTCAG
This sequence comes from Lasiurus cinereus, assembly GCA_011751065.1. Taxonomy (NCBI): domain Eukaryota; kingdom Metazoa; phylum Chordata; class Mammalia; order Chiroptera; family Vespertilionidae; genus Lasiurus; species Lasiurus cinereus. Next base: position 1,661,752 of record JAAGEH010000307.1, read on the forward strand.
AGCGTGCGATCAAGATCGTGAAGCAACGCGATGCAAAAAGCGACCTACTACGACAGCTCCGCGATCTACGGTGGCTACCCCTACCAGGCCGCCAACGGGTTCGCTTATAATGCCGGCCAGCAGCCGTACCCGGCGGCCGCGGCCCTGGGCGCCGAGGGCGAGTACCACCGGCCCGCCTGTTCGCTCCAATCACCCGCCGGCGCCGGGGGCCACCCCAAGGCGCACGAGCTGAGCGAGGCATGTCTGCACACCCTGAGCGGGCCGCCCAGCCAGCCCCCGGGCCTGGGCGAGCCCCCCCTGGCCCCGCCCCCGCCCCAGGCGGCGCCCCCGGCCCCTCCGCCGCCTCAGCCCCCCCAGCAGCCCCCCGCGCCAGCTCCGGCCGCGCCCCCGGCCCCCTCGGCCGTCTCCCCACCTCAGAATGCCAGCAGCAACCCCACCCCCGCCAGTGCGGCCAAGAGCCCCCTCCTCAACTCGCCCACCGTGGCCAAACAGATCTTCCCCTGGATGAAGGAGTCTCGGCAGAACACAAAGCAGAAAACCAGCGGCTCCAGCTCAGGTAAAGGGGGGCCTTCTGGAAGGAGGGTCCTCTGGCCTGGCTCCAGGTCTCCCTAAGCCAGCCCCGGGCACCGCCGGCCCCGGCGGGGCTGGGAGCGCTGGGACAGGTCCCAGGACCCGCTGCTCCTCCTCTCTGCCCTCCACAGGCTTCCAGAGTCTCTGCCACCAGGGAGGTGACAGGAAGCCCCAGAGCCTCATGGAAGGCTCTCTGGGGTCCTCCGAGAGCCAGAGGGCCTAGCGAGCCTGGAATCACTTCTGCGACTCCTGGAGTTAGGACCTTTGTGCAGAGCCAACACGAGCCCCACTTCCTGGCCCATACAATTCTGCATTTCTAGTGAACTACGGACACCCACCCCACACCGAAATGTGTCAGAGTAAAAGCAGGTCCCATCACCCCCCAACTCAGACCCACGCCGGGCTTATCAGCAGCCCGTTCTCAGCGTTTGCTCCAGCAGATGGAGCGGCTGCCTTGCCTCTGGGCGGGCCCTCCGAGGGAGCACAGTGAAGGCAGCCAGGCCCTCCTCGGGGAGGGGATCCAGACTTGTCATCCTAATGGGAACCACATGGGCTTCCTGGAATCCGACTCCAGCGGAGGACAGGCCCGAGGCCTGGGGGTTTCCCAGTACCCCGCTACTTTGCCCCGGCCTCCTCCAGTTGCCAGGGCTCTGTCCTGAGAATCCGGGGCCTTCCTGCACTAGGCTGTGGGGGCCAGGGAGGACACAGGATGAGGAAGCAGAGCGGGGGGCCGGCTGCCTGATGACATGGAGAAACCCAATTAACAGAACTCAGCAGCGGAGGCCTGGGCCTCGCCACCGGAAACAGACTGGCCATGGGTTCTCTCCCTCTGAGCAGAGAAGGCTCCCAGATGGGGGCTCCTGCTCCATCCATCTCCACGGGGGACATGCAGTGTCCAGTTGAGGCCACTGTCCAATCCTCAGACAGACAGTGACGGAAGGAGGGGTTACTGAGCGACATTAGGTGGCCCACATTCCGGTCCCTGTGAAGGGAATGAAGGTGATGAGGCCTGACCACAGGGCGCTTGCGGTCTTCTCGGCCTGCAGGCCCAGGAGTCAGAACGTGGATAGTAGCTCAGGCAGGAAGTACAGACCAGCATGGCAAACTGGGGGCCCCGCTCTGCTGTCCGTTACCCCATGACCCCATTGGAGAAGCCTATGAGTTGCAACTTGACTGAATAAGGGGCTCCCTACCAGCACTTTGCCACCAGGATGGAGGAAGCAGGCTCTTCCTCCTCGCCCTTTCTGAGCCCTGACACACAGAGGGCCCTTGGGGGTTTGTGGCCAGGAGGGGCCTGGGTGGGAACAGCCCCTGACGCCACTCTCCCTCTCTTGTGTCCTGGCAGGGGAGAGCTGCGCAGGCGACAAGAGTCCGCCTGGGCAGGCGTCCTCCAAGCGGGCCCGCACGGCCTACACCAGCGCGCAGCTGGTGGAGCTGGAGAAGGAGTTCCACTTCAACCGCTACCTGTGCCGGCCGCGCCGCGTGGAGATGGCCAACCTGCTGAACCTCACCGAGCGCCAGATCAAGATCTGGTTCCAGAACCGCCGCATGAAGTACAAGAAGGATCAGAAGGGCAAGGGCATGCTGACGTCATCAGGGGGCCAGTCCCCCAGTCGCAGCCCCGTGCCCCCGGGCGCCGGCGGCTACCTGAACTCCATGCATTCGCTGGTCAACAGTGTCCCCTACGAGCCCCAGTCGCCCCCGCCTTTCTCCAAGCCCCCCCAGGGCACCTACGGGCTGCCCCCGGCCTCCTACCCCGCGCCTCTGCCCAGCTGCGCGCCCCCGCCGCCGCCGCCGCCGCCCCCACAGAAGCGCTACCCAGCCGCGGGGGCGGGCGCCGGGGGCGCACCCGACTATGACCCGCACGGGCACGGCCTGCAGGGCAACGGCAGCTATGGGACCCCACACTTACAGGGAAGCCCCGTCTTCGTGGGGGGCAGCTATGTGGAGCCCATGAGCAACTCTGGGCCGGCCCTCTTCGGCCTCACTCACCTCCCCCACGCTGCCTCCGCTGCTGCCATGGACTACGGGGGCGCCGGGCCGCTGGGCAGCGGCCACCATCACGGGCCTGGGCCGGGGGAGCCGCACCCCACCTACACGGACCTTACCGCCCACCATCCTTCTCAGGGAAGAATTCAGGAAGCCCCCAAGCTCACCCACCTGTGAAGGTGGACTCGGGGCTGCGCGCCAGGAGATTCCCCCCTCCCCCACACCTTTCTCCTCCGTTGGCTTTTTTGTTGTTGTTGTTGTTTTGTCTTAAGGTTCTCCCCGCACCTCCCTTTCCTCTCTCCTCCGCCCCCTCCCACCTCCCCCCCCCCCGTTTTGTTTTCTTTGGTAACGCGTTTTTATAGTTTATGTGACGTAGCAATCTCGGTTGCTGGAATGGCTGTCAGTATCAGTAGCGATATTTATCTCCTCCCGCCCCGGCCCGCACCCTTTACCTTCTCTACTCTTTGATCAGAAACAGGGTATATGAACAAATTTTCTAGCCGAGTTCTTCAATGTGAATTTGTTCGTACATGATGGCTCCCGAGGGGAAGCGATTACTTTTTTTAAAAAAAAATTTTTTTAGTTTTTTTTTTTTTATTGCACTTCTTGTAAAGAGCGAGAAAAAAAAATCAAAGGCGCTTTGAAACAGGGGCTCCCTGTGTAAGGATGACTTAAGTGTACGTCTTTCCGTGTGTGTATGCTGGTGAACAGTCAGATTTATTTATATTTTTTTTGCAAGCATTGAATAATCTAAGTTTTAAATATTATTTATCCCCATCCGTTCGTATTTATATTAAAGAAATTCTGTACCCTGGTTGTTCAGGAGGTTTCGTGGGCCTTTTGTTCAATGGTGCATTGGCGTACCTAGGGAATTGTTTATTTGAAAGGGAAATGTAATTTCTTTATAAAAAAAAAAACACACAAAACCACAACGGTAATGATGCAATAATACCAGAGAGGATCCAGCTTTCGGAAAAACAGTGATTTAAGTTTGTAACATCCGGCGGAAACTGAAGCAAACAATCTGTAAACGCGAAAAAATGCTAGATTTGTTGGGAGAGTTCTACATTCCTTGCTGCTCACACTCTGAGAAACAGAACAAAAAAAAATAAAAATAAAGTTTTTATTCTGAATAATATCCGCGTCCGGAAGGGGTTTCTTTGGCCGAAGATGGGGTTCCGCGTTGGAACCGAGGCCGAGGCGGCGGGCGGAGGCCTCCTCGCCGCGGCGGGGCCTGGCGGCCGGGCCGGGAGCGGCCAGTTCCCGGCGGCGGCGGCGGCGGCGGAGGAGGAGACGCCGAGCGGCCAGCCCGCTGCGCTGCTGGCTCCCAGCTGCCGCGGGGCCTGCGGCGGGCGCGGGGGGCCGCGGAGAGCGGGTGCGGGAGAAACAAAGGCGGCCGCCCCGGGCGCGGCGGGGGGCGCACAGGTGCGGGGCAGCGCCGCCGGGGACCAGCGGGCTGCCTTCCTGTCCACGACCGTCCTCCGGCCCAGCGGACCGGCCAGCGCCTTCACCTGGGAGGTCGCCAGCCGCCGAGGATGCCCCGCCGCAGCGGGCGCTCTCTCCGCGGATGCTTCGCGGAGCAGGAAAGCAGCTCTTGCACAGCGGCCTCTGGCAGCGAGGCGGCTCGGAACCACGGAGAGGCCCCCCACCCAGGCTCCATCCCCAGCCACTGGGCTGCCGGAGCCCAGCCCGGCTTCCTCCAGGAATTTAGGATTTGGCCTTCTCTGGATTTACTTCCTCTCCTTCCTCCCTCCCTGCCTTTTTTTTTTTTAATGGCCTCAGGGGGCGGGGGACAGAGAAAGGAGATTAATATCTTTCTAATAAAAACGCATTTTTAAGTACTTCTTTCATTTGATGCTACAGGAGCTAAACAGTCCGTCTCTGTTCCCGGCCTGCCTGCTGGCCGGCTGGCAGAGGCAGAGGCAGCGGGCGCAGGGAAGGGGAGCGTTTTCATCTCCAGATTCAAGCACGGCTCCGAGGAGGAGAAGGAACCGCATTCCGAAAAGCGCCAACCTCGGATCTGCATCCCCATCAGCATCCCACCTGAGAGCTGGAAGCCAGGAACCACCTGCGTCTGGGGATCAGGAGCATCTGCTGTGAGAGAGACGGGCCCCTTCTCCTTGGAGTCTATGTTTCTGAGGCAGAGGTGGGACATGTCGCCATTTTGTCTGCCATCCAAAATATCCATCTTCTGGCCTCTCTCTCCCCCCTGAGGCCCTCCCCCAGATGGTCGGTGGAGCGGGCACGGGAGCCCTGGCTGGGTACCTGCAGGCCTGCAGGAGCCGCTTGGAGGAGGCCTCCTCACAAAGAAAAAGAAAAGGGTTTGGAGGATGCAAACCTGGGCCGCTGTGCAGATCTGGGTGTTTCTTTCACAGCCAGAGGGGCTTCCCCCACATCTGTCCCGGGGTTTCTGACTCTCTATATACACACACACAGATATCCTAAAGAGTTTATGGCAGAAGTGGCTTAGCACCCCACCTCACGCCTACCTCCCTGCTGAAACAGGGCAAACCTCAGAAACATGGAGGCTGGAAAAGCCGTCTCTGGGAGGGCTGGAGCTCCCGCCCTTCTGGGTGTGCGTGTCTACACTGAGCTGGATGAACAGCTGCAAGAGGGCTCTTTTGAGTAATAATTTAAGAGAAGCGCAAAAAATTCAAATGACCTGGGAAAATAAGGAACAGTGTGAACAGGAGAGGGGGAGGGAGAGAAGGAGGGAGGAAGGGAGAGAGAGAGAGAGAAAGAGAGGGAGAGGAAGAGGGAGAGAGAGAGAGAGAGAGAGAGAGAGAGAGAGAGAGACCCTCAGAGAGGAATAGTGTTCGGAGATACCACACTGGAACCCATTTCTAAAATCTCCTCTCGAGCTGAGGGAGGGCTGGTGTGGAGCTTGCCTTCCCCCAGGGCGGAGACTTTTAAAATGAGTCTCCAATATGATTTTCCCCATCTTGCCAGAGACATTCATGGTGGCTTTCAGAGAAAAAAAAATATCGATCTCCCCCTTAGCTTCCGAGGTATTAAGAAGAAGAAACCCTTATTAAAATATCCCCTGAGTTCAAGTAATAGGCTTGGAGGAGATTCCTGTGTGGGGTGGCCAGAGAAAAGGGGTTTTCTTCCAGATGGCATTTGAATCGAGGCCGCTGAGGCGGCAGAAAACTCTCACCCACGCAGCCCCTGACAAAGCCTCGGCGATGGGGGAGCAGCTCTGCTCCCCCTCCCCTTCGGTCCTCAATATTCCCTGGTAGAAGCGAGCGCCCCAAGCTGCCACCCCAGCGTCCGAAAAGCACTTTCCTCAAAGCAGCCCTTTAACTCTTTCCGCTGCCAAAAAAAAAAAAAAAATATCTCTCCGAAGGCCAGTTTTCCTTGTTTACTTGCGTTTCCTGCTCTCCTCTCTGCTGGGCCACATTTGATCTCGGAAAGAGAGCTCGAAGCTGAAATGTGTTCTTAAGGGCCAGAAGCTGTCAAGGCTTTTGGTGAGCAAGATTGATCGCACCCAGACTTCCTTCGGAGCTTTGTTTGGAATAAAAGCAAGAAAACCCCGAAAAAACCTCACATTTTCCAACATAGCATCTCTCTCAGGAAGGCCGTGCTCTGAGCTGGCCAGCGACGGAGGGCACTTTATATCCCTTTCCACCCCCGACCCCCTTGGATGCCCGCCTCGGAGATGGAGCCCTCTCCTTGCGCCTCGCTCGGCCTTGCCTGCTTTCTGCGTGGGGCTCTCTCTCCCGCCAGCCTCCCTCTCCCCCAGCCATCAGGATGATTTATTTTCCTGCCACCGGTGCCTGCTGGCCTGGGGGAGTCTGATCCCTCGGTCCATTTCAAAGGAAGCAAAGGCGGATCCTCCTCCGCAGGGTTTGGGGGTGGGGGGAAGAGATACCCTCCAATTTCTCTCCCAACCCCCCTCCCTTCTTTCTGACTTGGTGGTGGGTTTCTAAAAAAAAAAAAAAAAAGGATGGTTTGCTGCCTAAAGGTGTTGTCTTTCGAACCCTCCAGCACCGTCCCAGATGCGCTCAGTCTCACCTCTCCGAATTGGGGGGCTGGGGGAGGGGAGAAGAGAGAGAATGAACAGAGAGAGAGAGAGAGAGAGAGAGAGAGAACCTGTATAATGCCTCCGTGGGTCACCCTGTCTCACCTGCCCTGCTGTTTCCCACAACAGAACCCGAGTGCACACCTCCCTGGTGGCCAAGGAGCGGGAGACAATTCACTGCTTCTGAACCAGCCAGCTCCCAGGCAGAGCGGCCAGGAGAAGGGAAGGAAAAGGAAGGAAGAAAGGAAGGAAGGAAGGCAAGATGGAAGAAAGGAAGGAGGGAAGGAAGAAGGGAAGAAAAGAAAAGAAACCATTGCCTTCGCCCTCCCTGCTGCTAACTGCCACCAGACTTCCTGGAAATACTCACCGCACCCGAGCCCCAGGGTATGAAACCCAGAGTGCCAGGAGCCAGGAGCCGCACGCCTGCGCCGCTCGAGGCAGCATCTCTGTGGCTGGCCGCCGCCCTGGCTACCGGGATTTGAACACATGGACCGGGGGCTGCTGTCTCGCTTGGCACATGCCTCTCTCTCCCTCCAGCCACTCCTGAGAAGTTGACGGCGCAGGAAGCTCGGAGAGCAGCGCCGGTTTTCCGCTTCCCGCTGGAGCCAGACGCAAAGCTGCCGCGGAAAAGCCAGCTAACAATGGGCCGGGTCGGGTCTGGGGGCGCGGGACTCGGAGCTGGGCTTTTGGAGGGGGGGCGAGGGCCTGCGAGGGTGTGGGGGGGAGGAGAAGTGGACAGAGGAGAGAGAGAGAGAGAGAGGGAGGGAGGGAGGGGGAAGGAGGGGGAAGGGGAGAGAGGAAAAGAAGGAAGGGGAGAGGAAGGAAGACGAGGGCAGAGAGGAGATCAGCCCTGAGATCCAGGAAACGGTGGGGGGAAAGGCGGAGGAGAAAAAGGGAAATAAAAGAGGGGGGACTCCAAAGGGAACCTCTCTCTCTCTCTCTCTCTCTCTCTCTCTCTCTCTCTCTCTCTCTCTCTTCCCCTCTCCCTCTGCTCCTGCCTCCTGCCTTAGCAGAACTTATGTGGCTGGGATGGGGGCCCTCGGGTGTCAAAACTTTGAAGATTAATGGATTACTTTGTTAATGACTGCAGGCGTCAAACCGAGGCGCTCCTATGATTTGTGAGGTGCGAGGCGTCTTCCCGACAGTCCCAAACAATGCGCGGGGCCCCCGCGCGGGGGAGGCAGGGCGGCCGCCGGCGGCCCGGGCCGCGGCTCCCACTCGCTCCCACTCGCCGCCTCGCCCGCCTCGCCGGGCGCCCACACCGGGTCGCTGCGGATCGGCAGGCAGGCAGGCAGGCAGGCCGGCCGGCCGGCGCCCCCCGCGCCCCCCAACACGCACTTTCCGGGGCCCTCCCCACCCACGCCCCACCTCGATGTATCTTTTTTTTTTTCTCCTTGTGCCCCGAAAAAAAAAAAAGTGTAAATAAAGCCTCGCTGGCCCCCAATGAGGCGTTCCTTCCCGACTTTTTTGGATCAATCAAACAGACAGTGGCTTCTTTTGATTAAAGCCCAAATTGTCATTGGGCAGAAGCAATCATGTGACAGCCAATTCGGTCCAATTTCAACCTTGTCTCCATGAATTCAATAGTTTAATAGTAGCGCGGTCCCCATACGGCTGTAATCAGTGAATTAGAAAAAAAACACCCCAGCAGCGATCGCCTATGATAGATTTTTTTTTTCTTCCTCTCTCTCTCTCTCTCCCTCTCTCTCTCTCTCTCTCTCTCTCTCCTCTCCCTCTCTCTCTCTCCCCCTCCGCACTCGCCTTTTTTTCCCCGGGCCTCGCCCCCCCAGAGCCCCTCCAGAAGAGGGAACTTTTTCCTCCGAGGGGGCTCCACGGAGAAGGCCATGAATTACGAATTCGAGCGAGAGATCGGTTTTATCAATAGCCAGCCGTCGCTCGCTGAGTGCCTGACATCTTTTCCCCCTGTCGCTGGTACATTTCAAAGTTCATCAATCAAGACCTCGACGCTTTCACACTCGACACTGATTCCTCCTCCTTTTGAGCAGACCATCCCCAGCCTGAACCCGGGCAGTCACCCTCGCCACGGCGCCGGCGGCCGCCCCAAGCCGAGCCCCGGCGCGGGCCAGCGCGGCAGCCCCGGGCCCGCCGGCGCCCTGCCGCCGCCCGAGTACCCCTGGATGAAGGAGAAGAAGGCGGCCAAGAAAACCGCGCTGCCGCCCGCCTCGGCCGCCGCCTCGGCCGCCGCCGCCGCCGGCCCCGCTGCCTGCCTCGGCCACAAAGGTCAGTCCCCAGACCTGGCCCCCCACCCCCGCCCCCGCCCCCAGCGCGTCCCCGGGACCCCCCGCTCCCCGCTGGGGCGAGCCCCGGGGAGCGGTTCTGGGGGTGTGTGTGTGTGTGTGTGTGTGTGTGTGCGCGCGGGGTGGGGGGGTGGGGAGGGAGGGGAGCGTGGGCTGGGAGAGGAGAAGGAAGGAGGAGAGAGATGCTTGGCTGCGTTCCCTGCCGCTGTGGGCTCCGCAGTGGGCCTGACGGGGAGACGAGAGGCATCCCCCCGCGCCCTCCGCCGCGAGACGCGTATATTTTTTAAGGAAAAAAAAGAAAAAAGGGTGGGTGGTGGGGTGGTGGGGTGGCTGGGGGGTGGGGTGGGGTGGTGGTGGTGGTGGTGGCGGGGGGCGGCGCGGGGAGGAACTTTCCCCAACTTGTGCAACGTGGGATGATTTATTTGAGTTGGAACTGACCTCCTCTTGTCTGGTTGTCCTAGAGTTTGGCTTTTTGACAGTAATGAAGAGTGATAGATCGCTCTTGCTCAGCTAAGCAGCTGATGCATTAATTATAAATTGCGGTGTGGCGGCTAATATATAAAGTTTGCTCCCGGATGGAGAGAGAGGGTTTGGGTGGGGAGAGCGGAGGGGGGTGGCGCGGGGGAGCTCCCAGGCGGGGAGTCCGGGGCGGAGGTGGTGGGAAGAGATGGGGTGTCCCCCACCCCCACCCCAACCCCGGGGCCCAGGCCGCACAATAGCTGCAGCTGAGCGGGGCGGCCTCCAGGGGCGGCCATCTTGGGGCCGCCGAGGTGGTTGCGGCCGTGATTTATCCTCCAGCGGGACCGAGCCCCCTGCGCCTTCCAACCGCGCGCGCGCGCGCGTGTCTCTCGTTTGGCCTCCCTTCCCCGCAGAGTCCCCCCTGGACGTGGCGGACGGCGGCGGCGGCGGCGGCGGGGGCTCGCGGCGCCTGCGGACGGCCTACACCAACACGCAGCTGCTGGAGCTGGAGAAGGAGTTCCACTTCAACAAGTACCTGTGCCGGCCGCGCCGCGTGGAGATCGCCGCGCTGCTGGACCTGACGGAGCGCCAGGTCAAGGTGTGGTTCCAGAACCGGCGCATGAAGCACAAGCGGCAGACGCAGTGCAAGGAGAACCACCAGCACGGCGGCGGCGGCGGCGGCGGCGGCGGCGGGGGCGGCGGGGGCGAGGGCAAGCTGCAGGGCCTGGAGGACGCCGCCGAGAAGGCGGAGGAGGACGAGGAGGAGGAGAAGTCGCTCTTCGAGCAGGCCCTGGGCGTCTCGGGGGCCCTCCTGGAGCGCGAGGGCTACGCCTTCCAGCAGAACGCCCTCTCCCAGCAGCAGGCTCCCGGCGGACACAATGGCGACTCCCAGAGCTTCCCCGTGTCGCCCCTCGCCAGCAATGAGAAAAATCTGAAACATTTCCAGCACCAGTCGCCCCCCGTTCCCCACTGCCTGGCAACAATGGGCCAGAGCTGCGGCCCGGGCCTGCACAATGACAGCCCCGAGGCCCTCGAGGTGCCCTCTTTGCAGGACTTCGGCGTGTTCTCCACGGACTCCTGCCTGCAGCTTTCAGACGCCGTCTCGCCCAGCCTGCCCGGCTCCCTGGACAGCCCGGTGGACATCTCAGCGGACAGCTTTGACTTTTTTACAGACACGCTCACCACCATTGACTTGCAGCATCTGAATTACTGAACACATGAAAGCAAAAAACAAAGCATCACACCACAAAACAACAAAAAAACAAAAAACAAAAAAGAGCCCTTTGACCAGGTGGTTTGGCCTTCTTTGATTCCGAGAGTCGATTTTTTTTTAAATTTTATTTTTATTTTATTTTTCTTCACCTCCCCTCTTCCTCCTCTCCATGTTGAAGATTTTCTGTTTCAGTGAGGCGTCCCCTGGCCCAGTTTCAGAGGTGTCTTTTTTGTTTTACAGGTTCTTTTGGAGTTTGACTGGTTTTAAATCGGATCCAACCACCCCCCTATGTGATTTACTGAAAGCAATATATGAGGCCTGCAAGAGAGTGACCGGTCCCTGGTCTCACTCTCTTTTTATTTTTGTATTACATTAGGATGCATTGTCATGCGTATTTTTGGTAGAATAAATTTTCCTTTGCTATAAGCAGCTTTCTTATATTTTTTTCCCTCCCCCTCTTTCTCAAAGCTCCTCATGGTTTCTTTTTCTTTTAGTCTAACTCGGTAAATAAAATTCTGGTCACAATCCATCTTCTTTTTCAATTTTAATATATTTATTGAGGGGGCATGTTCAAAATTTTAAATAGACAGCATCAGAAAAGAAATCCAGAAAATGGTTAGGGCATCTGAGAAGTGTTTCTTTCTTTCTTTCTTTTTTTTAGGGGAATGGATTTGTTTTTTTTCATTGTTGAGGCTCAAGCCACAGATTTAACTGGGTCATAGAAACAGGACTGGGGGAGCCTCAGACTTGGGCCCAGCCCCAAGCTTTTGAAAGTGGAGAAATAAAAGTGCCTACAGAAAACCCCCCCAACTCCAGGGGACACGGACTCTCTTTCACAAGCCACCAAGCTCCAGGTCCACAATTCATTTATTGATACACGTTGGTTTCAAACATCTACATCCCACCCCTCCCCCCACCAGGGTCGGACATTTTCAGTCTGCTCGCTTAGTGTCCCAGCTGTGGAGGGGTCCAGCCAGCAGTCCTAAAAGATAGAGGGGTGGGGAGAGAGAGAGAGAGAAAAATAAAAACACAACATAAAAAAAAAAGATGGTCACTCGCTGGACAATACACTTCAGAAAGGCTTCTTTCCCATCCTTGGCTTCAGCCATTCGAGGATTTAAAAAAAATTTTTTGGGGGGTCAGAAAAATCAATAATTCATTCTTAAATCTGTTTATGTGGCAAAAAATGGGGCATTCAGGCTTTGGAGCCAGGTTAGCGGGGTGAGATGGAGAAGGAAGTGCTTTTGCACCCCTCCGTTAGACCTGAGCTGGCCAGGAAGAGAAGGAGCACCAGCCCTTGAAGCGAAATATCAGTAACACGTGATGGGGGCACGGGAGTGGGCTGTTCTGTTGCCCCCCCATCCCCCCTCCCCCGCTCGTGTCTCCCCACGGACGCTTCTCTCTCGCCGGTGGTGTCTTACCGTGAGAACACGCAGCGCCCCAGCAACATGTGTGGGGGGGGGGCGGGAGGACTAGAGCAGGCCTGTGAGTTCTGGTGAAATCTGGGGCCTTTCTCCAGGGGTCTGCGCCCTGCCTCCCCCCACCCTCTGGGCCTCCTGAATCCCGGGGGAGGTGTGTGTGTGGGGGAACCCCGGCGGTCTGCCTGGCCTGGGGCGCGCAGCGCGGCGGCGGCGCGGGGCTGCCCGGCACCGGGCCGGGCTGCGCCTGTGCCGTTTGCGATCCGTCCCACGCTCATAAATCACACGCTTTCTATGAATGAGAATGTCATCAAAGAGATCAATTGCAGGAACACATGCACAAATAAAAACCCGCTTACGTATTTGCCGGGGATCCCCGTCCGAAAGCATTAAGTTAGAAGGCGTTTAGCCATAATTCATTTTTATTGCTCCTTTAAAACCACGGCCCGGCTGAGCCGCGGGGGCCGTGCGCGCCGCTCGGGCCTGGGCGGCGTGGGGGGGGCTGCTCCCCAGCCTTCCCGCCCCGGCCGAGCCCGAAAGAGGCGCCGGCCGCCACTTCCCTGGTGACCGACCTCGCCTGGCACCCCCTCTCCCCGCGCCTTTCCAGGGAGCGGAGCCCGGAGCCCGCGGGCGCTGGCCACTGGCCGGGAGGACGGCGGGGTCCCCGGCCGGCGGAACGAGCCCCGGGACTGGGTGGAGGGGGACGGGGAAGGCCCGGAGCTCGGAGGCCTGCGGGCGGGAGGCCGGGGGCTGTCTTTGTGAGCAGCGCCGGGGGGACGGCGCGCAGGGCGGCCAGCGGGAGCCGGGCCTCGGGAGCCGGGCCTGCGGGAGCCGGGCGCGGAGGCGGGTGGGTGGCCCGCTCGCCTGCCGGCCCCGGTGCCGGTGCGAGCCGGCGATTCCAAGAAAGGCGCCCACCCCGACCCTCCCTGCGCGGGGGAGGGGAGGGAAGCAGAGAGCCGGCGGAGGATGGAGGCCGGTTGTGTGCCCGGCTGGCTTTGTGGCACAGGCCGGGCCGCCCCGGGGCCTTGGAGGCCCACAAAGGGGCAGAGAGGAGGCCCAGCGGCAGAACGTGCCCGCCAGCTTGGAGCTGCGGCTGGGGGAGCGAGCACCCGCGCAAAGCCAGCACCTCCCCGCCGCCCCCCAGGTCCCGCCTCCTCCCCCACCGCTGGAGGCCTTGGTGCTCCCCAGGAAGCCTCCTCCAGGAGGGCCGCCTGGCTTGTTCCCTGCTCCAGGATGACTGTCCCCAGGGGCTGCCGCGGGGGCAGGAGAGACCTGGCCTGCCTGAGCGCCCTCTGCACCGTGGTGGGCGATGGGTCAAAGGTCACATAAAGTGCCTTTTCACATGGTTAGGGGAATTTTTTTTTTTTTTTTTTTTTGCTATTGAAGGGAATCCATAATCAAATGTCTGCAAGTTTCCCCTTCTGGGGCGGGGGGTGGAGGGCAGGTTTGGGGGAAACCTCTCTATGTGGAGACCAGAAACCCTGAAGTGTGCCTGCCTTAAGCCAAACCCCCTTCTTCCGACACCGGGGAGGGGAAGCTAGAGGGGCGTGGGCTCCCCGCCTCCACACCGGACCCTCCGCTAATCTGTATCTGCCGGACCCGGGGCGGGTAGACGCGGTCAGAGGGCACAGCTGCACGCCCGTGGCTCGGCCTCGGCTTGGCCTTCTCCCCGGAGGAGCCCAGGGTGGACACGGAACCGGAGAGTGGACAGCCATTAGCGACCCGCCGGCGTCAGGGCGGGAGGGGGGCGGCGGAGAGCAGGACCCCGGGCCGGGCTGACGCGGGGACCCGCGCTCCTGTCTCTGGGGAGAGACTCCAAGGTCCCCCCCCCCCCCCGAGGGGCGCAGCGCGCCGGCGGCCACAAAGACGAGGAGGTGGCGCTGGGGGAGAGGAAACGTCCTCTCCGCCACCGGCCATCTGTCCCCCGCCCCTCCCACCTGCCGGCTCCGTCCCCGCAGAATGGGGGGCGGGGGTGCAAACCCCTACCGCCCCTCCCGAAGGAAACGAGGCGGGGTGAGTGTGTGAGTGTGGGGGGGGGGGAGTCAGCGTACTTTGGGGGAGCTGTGGTCTCTCCTTGGAGGCCCCCCGCCCCCCAGAAGCGCAGGCTCCGGGTCCAGCGGCGGGGCCGGCAGATGGCCTGCAGCGCCCGGCCCGGCCCCCACGCAGGCCACGTCTGCCGGCGTCATCTCCCCCCCGCCGCCTCCTTCCCCTCAAAACCCGGCGGCCCCACTGCCCCGGGTCCCGCCGGGTCCGGGCCAAGCTGGCGGGGAGGAGAAAGGGGCGGAGAGGGAGGAAGGAGGAGGGAGGAGGGGGGCGGGGAGCCCCGCCAGGCCCGGCCTTTGGCGGCCACCGCGGCTCCGAGGGCTCCCCGGCCGCGGGGCGTCAAATTACAGGCGCTCCTCGGCCGCGCTGGGGCTCCGGGTGCGGGGGGAGGAGGAGGAGGAGGGCGGGGGGCGGGGGCTCCCGAGACCCTCGCCGAGAAGGGCCGCTCCTGGCCCCGGTCTCCTCCCCAGGCAGCCCCCCGGGACCCGGCGTCTCCCCGGCGTCTCCCCGGGAGAGAGCTGGTGGGGGGCCGCCGCGCCCTGGGCCAGGACGCTCTGCGCCCCTCCCCGCCCCGAGGCGCCGCACCGGGAGCCGGAGCTGGGGCTGCGGTGCCGGCTGGGCTCCGGCCCCCCTTCCTGCCCGGCGCGACCCGAGCTCCCGCCCCCCCCCCGCCCCATCCCGATGGCTCCCCACGCCGAGCGCACGGAGCCCCCTCTCCCCTGCTCACCTCTCTGTCAGCTCCTCTTTCCGAGCGCGGCGGGGCGGGGGGCTGGCCCGGGGGGGAGGGAGGGGGTGCGGGATGCTTCCCAGCCCCCACCTCCCGGAGTCGGGGGGTGGCGTGGGGTGGCGTGGGGTGGGGGGGAGCGAGCGGAGCCGCGCGCGCAGGAGACGGCCTCCGCGCCCCGGCGCCCCGGCGCTCGGACTCTGCCCTCGCCGCCCTCGCCGCCGCCGCTGCGCCTGGGGGGGCGGCCGCGCGTCACCCCGGCCGCGCAGCGCCGGGGATTTAAATGCCACGGACGCGGCGATCCATCACGGCGGCAGCTCGCCGACCCCCGCAGGCGGCCCGGCCATTGGCTGCGGCGGTCACGTGCCGCGCGCGGCGCCCCGCCGCCTCCCCCTCCCCGCGCGCCGCCCCGCCCCCCGGCGCACTGTACACTCATATCATCCCCCCCCGCCGGCCCCATGGAGCGAGTGAGCAAGTTGGCACGGTCGCCCAGGGCTCCGCGGGGCCGATGGACAACGCAAGCATGAGCTCCTTCCTGGACTGCCCCGTCCTGGGCGGCGGCGGCGGCGGCGGCGGGGACGCGGGGACCTGCGCGGCCGCGGAGCCCGGGATTACAACTTTCCCGTCGTGCGCCCTCAGTGCCGGCGGCTGCGGCGCCGACGACCGCTTCCTGGTGGGCAGGGGCGTGCAGCTCGGCTCGCCGCACCCCCACCACCCCCCCCACCACCCCCCCCACCACCACCACCCCCCCCACCCCGCCGCCGCCCCGCCGCCGCAGCCGGCCGCCTACCAGACTCCGGGCAACCTGGGGGTGCCCTACTCCCCCCACTCGAGCTGTGGCCCCAGCTACGGCGCCGCGCAGAACTTCGGCGCGCCCTACGGCCCTTACGCGTTGAACCAGGAAGCAGACGTAAGTGGGGGGTACCCCTCGTGCGCTCCCGCTGTTTACTCTGGAAACCTCTCATCTCCCCTGGTCCAACATCACCACCACCACCACCACCACCACCACCACCAGGGTTATGCCGGGGGCGCGGTGGGATCGCCTCAGTACCCGCACCACTCATACGGACAGGAGCACCAGAGCCTGGCCCTGGCCGCCTATAGTAACTCCTTGTCCCCTCTCCACGCCAGCCACCGCGAAGCCTGCCGCTCCCCCGCGCCCGACACCGCCTCTCCGGCGGCGCACACCTTCGACTGGATGAAAGTCAAACGAAACCCTCCCAAAACAGGTCAGTCTGGCCCCGCCGCGGAGGCGCCCCCGTGGTGGCGATTCTGGAAGGAGGGAGTGTGCTTCGATTCCCAGGGAAAAAAAAAAAAAGGAAGAAGTTGTCTTTTTTTTTTCCTCCAAAGTCTGGCTCCCCAGCGGCGTGGTCGGGCAGGTGGGGGGTCGCCCAGGTGCGTGCTGGGGGGCCCAGGAGCCTCGGGGATGTGTAGTTTCCAGAAGGGACCGAGATGGAGAGAGTCTGGCAGTTAGGAAGCGGGTGGGTGGGTGCGCGCCCGGGGTCGTAATATCTCGGGGCTCCATCAATCACTGGCCCGGCCACACTCGTGGTGGACTGGAGGTGAGCGCTTTACACCTCATCACTCACGCCCCCCAGCTCGGGGTGTGGGGAGAAACGCTCGCTCGCTGCTCCGAACCCCCCAGGGGCCCTCCTCCTCCTCCTCCTCGGGCTGGCGCAATGGTCACCTGTGTCTCCCCTCGCTTCCCACGCAGGCAAAGTTGGCGAGTTCGGCTACGCGGGCCCAGCCAGCGCCGTGCGCACCAACTTCACCACCAAGCAGCTCACGGAGCTGGAGAAGGAGTTCCACTTCAACAAGTACCTGACGCGCGCCCGCCGCGTGGAGATCGCCGCGTCCCTGCAGCTCAACGAGACGCAGGTGAAGATCTGGTTCCAGAACCGCCGCATGAAGCAGAAGAAGCGCGAGAAGGAGGGCCTCCTGCCCATCTCGCCCGCCACCCCGCCGGGCAGCGAGGAGAAGGCCGAGGAGTCCTCCGAGAAGTCCGGCTCGTCGCCCTGCGTCCCTTCCCCGGGCTCTTCTACCTCCGACACCTTGACTACCTCCCACTGAGGCCGGCCCAGCGCCCCCCTCCACCCCGACTCCCCACTCTTGGGGCTGGGGCTTCTGACTCCAAGCACATTCTTCGCGAATCTTCCTTTCCAGTGGCAGCCTCTCTCTTTCTCTCTGATCCTATCTGGGACGCTCCCCCCGGGCAGGATAACGTGTTTACTGAGGATTCTGGACTCGATGCTTGATTGGGGAGGGAGGGGTGGTATGTGTGTTAACTTCTTAATGCCGGCGGGGTGCCAGCACCTATGTCCTGGGGGCCCCCCAATTTGAGGAGATTGCCACAGCTTAACCTACTGTTCCTTTCGGATGCCCTTTGGGGAGTTGTCTCCTTTGCCAGCAGAAACATGCCAGAGGGAGGCCTCCTGTCTTTTATCTGTCTGTATATTTACAGACCTCCCCTACTTGGTGCTCAAAGTGGGGGTACAGAGAAAGGAGAGAGTCCAGGAGCTCATGAGGAAGAGATGCACTATGAGCGTGTTTACACAATGAGAATTCACCTTTTAATTTAATTCATTCTCTCGAGTGTGAGTTTGCTGGTTGTAAATACTTTTGTCCTGAGAGATTTATCTTTATACAGATTTTCTAGAAATGTTTAGATTCAGTGAGTCAAACAGGGTGGGCAAACTCTCAAAGCTGGTCCAATTTTATATGCGATGATGATAGGTTAAAAAAAAAAAAGAGCCCTCATTGAAACTCAATCAGATGCCTCGGAGGGCAGCCTCGATGTGTTCTTTCCGTGAGTTAAGAGGGCCGGCGCACCCCAAGGTTCAGAAACCTTGCTGCCTGTGCTGAAGTCTCTCCCCGTCCCCCCTTTCTTGTTTCTCGGGCCACACTCTCTGTAAACTTTGTGCTGGGTGATTCGGAACCTAGAGGTATTAGTCTAACGGGCTGGCTGGCTTCCTCCTTCCTGGGTTATCTTAGCTGGATAAGATGTATTTTCAGCTCAGTTGTTCATGTGATGGATGGCACAATGAATGTCTATTTTGTGTGATTCGTGAATAGTCCTTTGCATGTCGCACAATGTTTTGATGTCTCCCAAGTACCACACTGAGTTCTATCAGTTACCCTTTGTGAGCCTACAAGATTCCCCATTTCCTGTACAATCATGAGCAGCTCTGAGATCCTGGAGTGATGGGATCCAGAGCAGAGTTTACGGGTCTTAAGATGTCTGTAATAAATATATTCAAGTTTCAGGTATGCTTCAGGATCCGTGTGTTTGGCTTGTCTACAGGTTGTTGGTTCTTACAACATGGACTCATTTTGTGCGGGGGAAGGGGAGAAGGACGGTGGGACCTTTCAAAGAGATGGCACTTTTCTTTGAATAATAATAAAAAAAAGTGCTTTCCACCATGTAATTGAAGCTTCCCCTAAGAGTGTGATTGCCCCTAAGCAATGTCTCTACACTAGGTTGATGTTTCTTTAAAATAACAGGAGTGCCCTTATTATAATCAAAGTTCATAATGAAAAAAAAAAGGGGGTGAAGAATTTTATAAAGCCGATCTATTTTTGAAACAAACATGGGTACTTCCTGGGTCAAGTGCTAACCTTTTCACCTCCAGCTGAATGTTGACGTATATATAAACAGAAGCCCCTTTAAAAGCTGAAACTCCTCAGTCAGTCTTTCCTCACATCAGTGAACCAAGAACTAAGAGATTCCCATTTAATTAGCTCCAGTATACAGCTCTTCAAGGACAGGGGACCCCACCCCACCCTTCTTCCTTCTCTTGGGACTGTCAGCCCTCCAATGCATCCCACCTTTACATGGAGTGTGTGGTCTGTTTTCAGGAAACCCTTCCAGCCCTCCTCCCGTTCTTCCTGCCTATCTACCCCTGCCTGCCACCCCCCGCATCCCACCGTCCCCTCTGAGTTATACATCTCGTCCCCAGCCCATTAAGATGGGATTGCCTAGCCATCTTGGTGGGAATGGGTCTTCAGTTCTTAATTCCGTGTCACGAAACCCTGGAACGCAGCGACTTTCTTCTCTGGGCTCAACAGGTTCTCCCAGGGTAACTTGTGGGAGCCGCCTGAAGCCTTTCACTGTTCAGGTTGCTGCCAGCGGAGACATGTGTTTCTCCAGCCGACAAATCAAAGGGGTCCGGTGGCTCGCCTAGCCGGCTTGCCTCTCTTCCTCTACTCTCACACCATGTTAGAGGCTTTCCCAGAACATTGGCAGCATCGCAAACCAATACAGACCCACGCCTTCCTTCCTCTCCAAAGGCTGTTTTACCAGCGATGGGCTGGGAGTCTGGGGGAGGGACTCCTACAAAAACTTGAAATTCCCAGGCCTCCTGGAGCACCCCTGAGATTTCCTGTTCCTCCCGGTCAAAGGGGGAAAGGCCGGCCTTTGCAGGCAGTAGCTGCTTCGGCCATATCAAGGGCACCCTGTGCCCTCCCCCCGGCTCCTGCGGCTCCGGGGTTCTGGGGTGGCTTCTAAAAGATTCAAGTGGATGGGTGAGAACTTCAAAGTGAGCCAACTCTTTCTTTCATCCCCCCTCTCTCTTATACAGTATCTTTTGTTTATTAGTGTAAGGCCACACAGCAAAACAGATGGCTGGCTTCCAAATACTTTAATGTGTTAAAGTGTCATTTGCATGCCGCTGCCGCAGGGATTTCAATATCTAAAAGCAGGGCCCAACGGGCTGGCATCCTGGAGATTCCAATCTTGAAGGTGCTGGTTTTAACGTAGGGGAGGGAGAGAGAGAGAAAGAGAGAGAGAGGGAGAGGGAGAGAGAACGATAAATTATGGCTAAACATCCCAAGCCTCTTCTAGATCTTGGAATAAATCAGTTAATAAGCAACACATTTAGGAAACATTAATATACCTTTCAACAGGAAAAACATTTGTATCTTTGTAGTTGTCCCAATCGATTAAATCAAAGGCGCTTAACACTTCCTATTTCAAGGTCTCTCTTTTTCTGCTCTGAGGAGCATAGTTAGCATCTTGAAAAATGACAGCTTATGGGAGCAGAAATGAGCAAAGAGGGAGAACACAGAAAATAACCATTTTATTGATAGATTTAAAAAGGACGAGCGGTCTCAGTTAGGGACTTGGGATAAAAGGCAATACAACATTCCAGTTTTCAAATGTTTTTTTCCCCCTCCCTTCCCTCACATCACATTTAAAGTGCTCCCCAAATTCTGGGAGTCCCCAAACCAGGCTGTGTGCTGCGTGGAGAGCAGGCCACGTCTCCCAAAAAAGTCTGTTCTCAGCTTCACCTTTGAAAGTTTACTTTTGGAGGCCGTTCAGATGCTGTGGTGTTTTCCTCTGGGGCCATCAGATTCAAACCGATCAATATTTACTCAGTCTGAAAGGGTTGTTGAAAAGGCTGCTAACAACAAACTGCTTAGCTGCTCACCCCTGTTTAATCTCAGGTTCACCGAAAGTTCAAGAAGAGATGAATGCAGTGATGGGTCACTTTAGAATGAGTCCCAGCGGTTTATCTGAGCTCTCCGCTGAAGGCAACAATTACAGTTCCATCCCTCTCTGGGCAAGGGGCAACTTTCCTATTATTCTTTTGCTAAACAGTGTTTACTAGAAAGTTAAAACACTTTCATCTCCCTTCCTGGCTCTTTTTTGGGGGGTGGGGAGGAGAGAGCGGGAGCTTCCAGCTGCCCTTCTCCTGCCTCCTCCTGTTAGCTGTCTGCCAATCCACTCGGTTTCATCTGACTTCAAAATAAATCACATTGAATATTTTAACAAAAATGTTAAATTAGCCTGACAAGCAGGGATCCGATTTATTTCAGACGCCACAAGCTATGCGATGAAGCTCTTTGGAACATCAGAGTTTATCTTCTTTGCGAAAGGACCGGGCGAGATTGAATTGCAATCCATTTGCGTTTGAGGGATATTGACAATCAGAGCCCCAACATCCATCTGAAGTGGCTGTTTAGACAGGAGGGAAGGGAAGCCGGGGAATTGAACGGTGCGGAAGCAAATACCTCAGGTGGAGAGTCAACTTTAAAATTTTCCCCTCTCCCGGCACACGAATTACTGAGATGAGAAAGGAAGACTCAAGGAAGCCAGTGGGGACTGGCGGGAGAAGATGCCGGACACTAAAGCTAATTGCTACAGCTCTCCAGAGGTCAAAGTTCATGTAATCACTGCATAAATGCATACTAAATAGGGAGTTATTAAGCTTTTCTGATGGCTGAGCACGTCTGTGAAAACAAAGCAAAAAACTGGTCATTGCTGTTCGTGTTTCTTCCTGAAGAATAATCTATTTTTTTTTTTTTTTGCAGTAGAAGCTCTCAGAGTCTGGAGTCTTTAATTTACTATTTTGAGTGATAGACAAACCTTGTTTTAAAATTCTGAAACGGGCACACGACAACATCTTTCTTTATATTGTAAAATAGGTCTCTTAGCTCTCAGAAATGCCGTAGCTTTTTCAATACACACGAGGACATGAGTTAACAAGTCCCTCTCAGATAAACTAGTCACTGGTTTGGTGACCCTCTTCTGCAGATAAGCCTACATTTTGCCTGACATTTTGCCCCCCTTGAATTCTGAGAGAACATCCTAGTTCTTCCATAGGACTACTTGCAGCTAGATGCTCAGAATCGAAAAAGACCCAGTTCCCAACCTCTTATTTTATGGATCAGAAAGACAAGGCATCGGAGGTGGATGGATCTGACTTGGAGCCCAGAGTAAAAGCAGGGTGGCTTAGAACCCGAGGCCAGGGCAGGTCTGAATTCTGAATTCCTGGTTTGATGTTGCCCTCTCTCACTTACTCTAGCTGATTTGTTTCAGGCTGGATAGTGTGTACGTTTCTCCTCTTCTGGTGGACTAGTCAAGGCCTTTATTTTGAGGCCACCAGGATTACCGAATCCCAGTTGCATGTTTCTGCCAACCTGTTTGAACAATCCAATGGTGGGCTATTTGCAGTTAAAGACACATGTTCTTAAACTATGAGGACAGAGAGAGAGCAGGTGAGATTCAACACACACATTTGTTGTTGTTTTTAACAACAGATGGGGGAGAAGAGATGAGAGAGAAGTTGCCGGCACCCAAGTTGATTTCCATTACATTGTCAAGAGGTGTCAGCTGGACAGGGCTTAGAGATGCAGGGAAGAGTCCAGGAGGTGTCTTAGCCCTGAATCTTTTTTTTTATTTTTCTCCCTATTTGTTTCTGGTTGGTCTGTGGCACAGCATAACTGAATTGTTCTGGTCTGTATGTTTCTCTACAACCCATGTACTGGTATGTATCTATCACACACACACACACACACACACACACACACGCACCAGCCCAAACAATGAAAACCAAGTTTCCTTGCAACAGGACTTTCTACATTTCCCTTCCTCCGTGGGGTTCTACTGATGGCAGCGGACAGAACCTGCTGTCAGCCTTTGGAAAGCTGACCTGGAATCCCCGCAGTTACAGATCCTTGTTTTTAATAACGCCAGTCATCAGCTGCAGCTGACCTTCCGTGGCAGAACTGCAAACCAAATATCAACCGGGCACCTCTGCTCGGCAGACTCCAGCCAGTGAACACTGGGGCCTTTTTTTGGTGATGGTGGAGGTGGTGGAAGTGATGGTGTGGGGGTTGGGGGGAGACATCCCAACCCCCATCACACCCTGCAAACCATCCCCCAAAAGACTGCATTTGGGGTTTATGGGCAACCAATGAAAAGACCAGCGTCTCTTCTTCAACATTTGCAGCCACAACCAAAATATGTTTCCAGTTTTTTAAACAGCCCCTTGGCAATGGAAATGTGTTTCATAGAATAATACCCAGCCTCCACGGCTGATCTCTGGGAACCAGGCTGTTTGGCGTTTTCACTTCAGGCTACAGTGGCAAACCATCACAAAGACACAGCTGCCTGCGACAGGAAATAAAGGGGAATCACCGAGTGACTGACTTTTTCTCTCTCTTTTTAGACTGGGATGCTCTTGAGCTGTGTGCTGTTTACCAATGGCAACCTGCTTCCCTGGGCGAGAGAAATCGCCCCAGAACCGTAAGGAAAGGCCGGCCGCGCTGGGACTCGCCTCCCTCCCGCAACCGGGCCATGCGGTTCGGGGAACGGGTCGCCCCTCGGGCTCGCGGGGACTCAGCGCTGGCCTCTCGGCGGCCCGGCCCGGGAGGACGCCGGCTCCGCGGGCCGCGGGATGCAGGGAGCCCGACGCCGGGCTGAAGACCACGGTCCCGCCCCGGCCGCCCGCCCTCCGCCCCGTTCCTTCCCGGCCCACTGGCAGCGGGGAGGGCGCAGAGCCAGGGCCTCCTCGGGGTGCGGGCCCAGCTCATGGGGGGCGGGGGGAAGGGAGACAGTGAGTAGAGCCTGAGTCGGGGCTCCTCCCCAGGGGCCAGGAGGCCTCGGGGTTCCCCAGGGTGTCCCGGGAAGGGGACCCCGGGCTGGGGTGGGGGAGGGCGGCCGGGGTCCCCAGCGGAGGGCCTCCCTCCGGCTTGCACCCACAGAACGCTTCTCGCCCCGAGAAAACGGTCACGTTGGAAGCCTGGCGCCCCAGTTCCAGGTCTCCCGACTTGAAAGCGGGAGGGGGCTTCTCCTCTCTGCCGGCCCCATCCGCCCAGATGTTTTCAAACTCAGTGGGTTGGGGGGCCACTCGCTCCCCTTCTACTTGCACGGAGATGCCCGGGGGTGGGGGGCTGCCAGGGTGAGGGGCAGACGTGTCTAAAGCTGGTGCCCCCGGGAGACCTGGGCCCCTCCAGGCTGGCAGCATCCTTTTCCCTGCTCTCTCCCTGTTCCCTCACCTCTGAACCTGGCCTTGCCTCAAGTCTCGCTTCGTTCTAGGAAGTTCTCTGTACTACTGCCCACTCTCTCAGCCAGACCCTCCTGGGAACGCCCCTGTCACGCAGGGACCAGGAACCAGACTGTCGGGCGCCTGGTGGTCCTGCCTCCCCCAAAGGATCTGGAGCTTCCTGAGGGCAGGCCCTGACTCCCAGGGACATGGAAAGATAGCCCCTGCAGGACACCTGTCCCCTCCAAATTCCACCTTCTGTACCCTCCCCTCCGCCCAGAGCCTGGCAGGACAAACTAAGGCAGCTGTTCTTGTTGCCTTTTAAGCGTCAGCCTCTCAAATGTATGTGGTTTTTCAGGAGGCTGAAAATCCGGTCTTTACTCAGGACCCCTCCGAGGCAAGTAATTCCCAATGCCAGGCCAAATACTTTACATACATGCAGTCATTCCATCTTTCTTTTTTTTTTAGGAGAATTTTTAAAAAAATATGTTTTATTGATTTTTCACAGAGAGGAGAGGAAAGAGAGAGTCAGAAACATCGATGAGAGAGAGACATCAATCAGCGGCCTCCTGCACAACCCCCAATAGGGATGTGCCCGCAACCAAGGTGCGTGCCCTTGACTGGAATCAAACCCGGGACCTTCCAGTCTGCAGGCTGATGCTCTATCCACTGAGCCAAACCGGTCTCGGCAGAAGGCATTTTTATTGCTTTGGATTTGACAGAGAGGGACATGGAGAGGTCACAAGAGAGTAAGTAACTTGTCCACGGAACCCAGAGCCCAAACTCTCACCCTCTTTGCGGGAGGGCTTCTCCCAGGGCCAGCCACAAAAGTCCAGGACCGAGAGTGACCAAGCTGTCATTGCTAATAGAGGTGCGAGAGTGCGTGGTTGCTTGCTGGCAAAGCATTGGAGAGCTGGGGAACCTGGCTGTCTAATACCAGACTTACATGTAAACTGTGACTATGCATTCATGGGGAAATAAGCAAACGACAAATATTTGAGTGAAAACGCGAAAGAGAGGTCAAATTTAACAGTAAAGTCAATGAGGGGATTACTTTCACAATAAAAGGCTTTTTCCATATCTGACACTAATTGATCAAGGGAATTCTTTGCAGAGAGAGAGAAGAAACCATTTATATTCACTCACAAGTTATGTCTGTAGCACACCCAATATGTGGATAAAAATGGAAATATTCATTTTTTTTAAATTTGCCATATTTTATTTCATTTTCACCTGAGGATATTTTTTCATTGACTTTTAGAGAGAGTGGAAGAGAGAGGGAAAGACAGAGAGAAAGACTGATGGGAGAGAAACACATTGATCAGTTGCCTCCTGCAGGAGCCCTGGCCAAGGAGCCAGGGCCAGAGAGGAGCCTGCAACCCAGGTACATGCCCTTGACTGGAATTGAACCTGGGGCCGTTAGGTGTGCAGGCCGACACTCTACCCACTGAGCCAAACTGGCTAGGGTGAAAATACTCAGTTCTTAATGCGGAGATTTTGTCTCTATGAAAGCTAATATCCACATGGCTGGAAACATCTGAGTGCATGAGATCCAGCCCCTCAATTTTCATTTGGTTATTTTACGTACTGCAAACCTAGTCACAATCTACATTTAATGAAGAAGAAAACCCCACAACAACTCATGTTCACCCAAAAGGGCTAGTCTTCGGAGTTTATTTCTTGGCACTTATTGACTAAAAATTAGCAGAAGAAGTGGGTTCACCAAGAATTTGAAGAAATGTATTATGAGGTCAGACTTTAGAAGCCAGTTATGCTCAGAACGCAGTTGACACAAAGCCAGACTAAGTGTGATGTGTAGAGGAGCGTAACTTGGCTTCCTTCTACCTTTCTAACTTTTATAAGTGAACAAAGACTTGGCATAATAAAAACATTACAATATTTCTAATATTATTTAGTTATAGAATGACAGAAAGTAAGACAAAAAGCGACGTTAGAAGTCAGCTAATATGGTTTTTCTATTTTACAGGTGAAGAAACTGAGTCCCAGCAAGATACCAGCAGCAATAGTGATAAGAAAATATTTTTATTCATCTTTAACATAAAGGTAAATGGGTATTAAAATGGCAGCCAGCCCGGCTGGTGTGGTTCAGTGGTTGGGCATCAACCCATGCACCAAGAGGCCACTGGTTGAACTCCTCGTCAGGGCACATGCCCGGGTTGCTGGCTCAATCCCCGGTGAGGGTTGTGCAGTGGATCAATGTTTCTCTCTAATCCATGTTTCTATTTCTCTCTCTCCCTCAGCCTTCCTCTTTCTCTAAAAACCAATAAGAAAAACATTTTTAAAAAGAATTGCAGGCAAAAATTAATCTCAGGCTAGATATATTAATAATATTAATAATTAACTATTGTCATTACAGGAGTTAATTATAATAACAATTAAATACTGAAGACCTAAACGTTATTAAGAACAAGAAGGTTTGAATAATGAGATACTGTATATGGCCAGAGGGTTGCTTCCTTCCTGCTCACCTCCAGAATTTTACAGAAAGGGGAACTGACTGCTCAGACGCTTCTCTCCCATGGGTAGAGAGAAACTGGCCAATCCGTTGTATTTCTTCCATTTCAGAAGTTCTGTATATGGTTTGACAGAGGAGATGGAGACAAAGCCAAAAAGAAAGCTACGCTTCTGAACTGCCCGGCCCCAGCCACTCCGATGAAGGTTAGCTCCCTTGTTGCTGCTTGATTCAGAAACCATGGAATTTGAGAAAGCGTTCTGGCTTCATTGGTGTGTTCCCTATGGTTTACGTTTAAACCCAGATTTAACTTGCAGTTCATTGTCTTAGATAAAAAAATATTCCTTCTAGGAGAGAGATCCAGACTTTAGCAAGTTGTGACAACTTATTTAACTTTTTAAAATGACAGTTGACATACAATATGATATTAATTTCAGGCATACACCATAGTGATGATACACCGACTAGTATATACCTTCTGAAGTGGTCACCCTGATTCCCTAGTACTCATCTGACACATACATAGTTATTACAGTATTGCTGACTATATTCCCTGTGGGAAACTTGTTGTGCTTGACAGCCATTTTGTAGTAAGCTCCAGCCACGTTAGCACTAACCTCAGGCTAGGTTTCTATTACCCCAAACCCTATCTCTTTCCTGCAAGCCAGGTGTTTTGCCTTAAGGGTTAGGCCAGGTGTTTCACCTTAAGGGCTAGGCCTCATTCCTCCTTCTCCCTATAAATACCCCGAACTCCTGTTGAATAAACGAGACTTGATCAGAACTTTGTCTTGTCTCCATTCCTTGTGTCTCTTGTCCCTTTCATCCCCACTCCCCCTCTAGGGTCCTCGTTGACTTAACCCGCGGGTCAGGACAATTCCCTAGGCTGTACTTTACAGCCACATAACTATTTTGATAAGTGGCAATTTCTACTCCTTAATTCCTTTCATATACCATATGATTTCACTTATCTGGGAAATCTAAAAGACAAAAGAAATGAACAAATAGAAGCAAACTCATCAATACACTTACGTTATATCATAAAGAATATCTGGGTTTCTGTGGCATAATTTTTATTTAAAGATTGGTTAAAACAGTGGATGTACCATTAATTATTGCATCAGATAGTTTTCTTATTTTATTTTATTTTTTTAAAAATATATTTTATTGATTTTTTTTTACAGAGAGGAAGGGAGAGGGGTAGAGAGTTAGAAACATCGATGAGAGAGAGACATCGATCAGCTGCCTCCTACACACCCCCTACTGGAGATGTGCCTGCAACCAAGGTACATGCTCTTGACTGGAATCGAACCTGGGACCTTTCAGTCTGGAGGCTGATGCTCTATCCACTGAGCCAAACTGGTTTTGGTGATAATTTTCTTCTTTATTTCTCTTTCATTCTTCTTCCTCTTC